>DWNR01002315.1:0-13271 GCA_018250455.1 Polygonus leo
ATTCAATAAAGTTCATATTAAATTACAAGTACTCACTGTTGTCTAAACAAATTACAGGCGAACTGAGGATATATAAAGCAGTTGATTCTATTTGACAGAACGAAGTCTGTCGGGTCCGCTAGTTTAAAATAATTATAAATGCAATTCAAATATAATAATAATAGATCTTAACATTAAGCATGTTGATGACGCGATTCCACGCCAGTTTACCCTGCCCATCGTTGCTATAGAAGTTGTCATTTCAAAAATCTTTATTTTATGGAAAGCAAGTTGACTTGTAGTCAAAAAAGAAATCTTTTTCGTACTTCATAGTACCTACTACAAAATATTACCTATATTCGAAGGACCTATTAGGTCGTTCATGCTGACAAAAATCTCCGTTAGATTTCCATCAGCTTCGGATTTGCAAATGGGGCAAAAACCTTTGACTGCCACGTCCCTTTAATTAAACCTGGCAAAGAATCGTATATGCGTTGCATCTCTTTATGTGACCTTCGTATACCTACATGAAATTAAGTAGACTATCATTTCTCATGTAGATTACTAGCTGACACGGCCAACGTAGTCGTGCCATATAAAGTATGAGAAAAATACTAAAATCCCGATTAAAAGATCGATGTTGGGAGTAGGATAAAGTGCAAACTTGGGATTATAAGTATTTTTAATGCCAAATCATATAAAAATAGAAAAATGTTTGTCCAAAAAATTAAAAGTAATGCCCTACCCTTCTTGACAAGGGGTATAAAAATATTTATTTTTTTGTTATATTCTATCGTGCAAATGTAGCAAACGAGTCTAAAGGTCAGAACTCCCTGCCGCTCAATGACATTTGTAATTAATCCCAAGCATGTTTTTTTATCCAATAAAGGTAGCAAACGAGCATGCCGTCCACCTGATTGTAAGTGGTCACTGCCGCCCATGGACATCAGTACGATGACATCATACCTAAGTTTGATCATCGATGAGTTGTGTAAAGCCGCAAATCCAAGGGCAGAAGTTAGAGCGAAAATAAGGAAATTTATACAAGGAAAGTAAGTACAATAAATAAAACACTGTTAGCATAAGAAATGCAATGACTCGACAGAACCTCCAAACCATTCCCACGGTCGACGCAGTCCGGGCACTCCGAGTGGGCGGAATTTGCATAGGATTTCGCGTGATGTTATAATCAGACCCCTTGTAAGGGTGAAGAAAAACGAGGTATCTATGGACTGTCTACACTAAGGGCCATACTAATAAAGTGAATTCAAGATTGAGATCGATCTTGAGTGCGGATTGAAGTTCATTATCTAATACTTTAACCGCTCTCAAGATCGATCTTAATCTTGGGTTCACTTTATTAATACGGCCCTAAATTATAGTTGTATTAGGTGACGAACGCGTGCAGCGACCTAATGAGAAATTGTATCATTGTCACTCTCCTAATGAAAGTAAAGTCAAACACTTTAACCACTTTTTTGCATATCTTGTGTGTAGGTGTAGTTGTGTGTACAAAGCGAGTAAAACCGAAATGACCTGGTTTGCGCTGTTATGTAGAGTATGTCAAACACATCGCAAGTATCGTCAGACGCGACATGTCATGCCATTTTGTATGTTTATAATTGACTGATCAAAAATTTAAATCCATAACTTTAGAGGAATGGATTTTTTTTTACATTTTGTTGAAGAGAAAAAAACATTTTAGGGTATATACGAATTATCATTAACATTAATAGTACAATGTATAAAAGCATGAACAAGGATAATTACGAAATGTCTGCAGCTGATAAAATTTATGATTAAAAATTACGTTTGTTTCATACTTAGCACCTACCTATTAAATATAATTCATAAATATTATATACTTATTTATCTGTTAACCGTACAGCACTATGCACACAGGCATACGCAAAATCTTATCCAAGCTGATTTGACTATAATTGGCTATCTCTCATCGTCACTACAAAATTATTTAGTGTTTAAAGATCCATCCAAATAGAGAAAAAAATCGACTTCCCGTTATCAGTAAATTTGACTTCTCGTTAACATCCTACCGCTTATAGAAATGGCCTAGCAGATAAATTCAATTTCACAAATAAAGAAAAGAAATGCAATAATTCTACAAATCTTCCAGACCGTTCCCGCAGTATTCTCAGGCAGTCCGGGAACTCCTAGTGGGCGGGAATTTGCATAGAATTTCGCGCGATGTTTTAATCAGACGTTTTGTTCCACGTGGGCTGGAATCACCCGATTTCAGTTTTTACAGCACTCCGATAAAGGTTAATGAAGGGCCCCAAGGACATGCTTTACGTTCGAAGCCTTCAAGACAAGTTGGAACTTGAGATATCGACGGATATCATTTCCAAGAATAACTTGATTTACGATGGATATGACGTCCATTGATTTTGTTGAACTTTGAAGCGACTTGCTTTGCCGCCAGTTAAGTTCCGTCGATTATAACCGATTTACGAATTGTATCATAAATACTTTAAAAGTTCGGTGATGGTTAAATTTACAATTTTATCGTTGGTAGACTTGACTCTCTTAGTATGGTTGGTGGACTAGACTTCTTCGTATTTATAACAAGTAATTCGCATCTTATAAATTTTAATGTATCATTTAGGATTTATAATTTTCGAAAAAAAAAATATAATGAACTTTTATTACTAACAGTAACCTTGTATACTAAGTTTTACATTTGTATGTCAAATATGGTGGTTTTTTATAAAATTTATACATTTGAAAGCAAATTTCAAAAAACATTTTTTTCTCACTCACTCTATTAAGCTCACTCTATTTAAGAAAGCTTTAGGCAATCAAATCCCACAGATTTGAATCTAGATCTCATAGAATACATTGAGCGTTGGAAGTCAGTTTATGCTTTAGTGTTCCGTATACGGAGCTCTTTTACTAAGATGTCCATCCCTCTATCACAAGGCTGTACGTCTTATACCTTAATAAATCGACACTTTAAATGACCGCTATAACAATCAAAACCTACCAAAAATAAGAAAAATTGCTACATGCATCCTTAAATTTTAGTAAAAACTAGATGACTCGGCGAACTTCATACCGCCTCAGAATTAAATAGTGTGTAACTGCTAATTTTGAATTTAGCTCAACATAGTGGCTATACAATTAAGTAACTTGATCATTTTGCACAAATAATCATGAAATCATGGAAAATGAAATTGGAATTGGGAAAATTAAATTATTTATTATATTAAATTATTAGTTTTTACTATTTTTCCTTACAATTTCTTCCTATTTTCTCAACTTTCAAACCTTCCTTGGCCTTGTACTACTATTTCAAAACCAAAATTGTCCAAATCGAGCCAACCGTTCGCGAGTGTCAGCGAGACTAACAAACGTCATTTTATCTATATATATAAAAGTCAAAACTGATTAACTGTCTGACATATCAACGCACAGCCGAAACTACTGTACCTAGAAACTTGAAATTTTGTACAGGGGTTCCTTTCATGACGTAAGTGAACACTAAGAAAGGATTTTTCGAAATTTTACCCCCAAGCGGGTTTCGACTTCTACGCGAACGAAGCCGCGAGCAAAAGCTAGTTTTTATATAAAAGTATATATACTATTACACAATGCCATCTAGTTTTACCATGTAAACTTCGCCTCGATCCTTGGCCGACTTTGTATATTTCTTGAGCATCTAATGTAATTATAGATAGGTCGAAGGGTGATATTCCAAATCGTTTGCTCGGCGTTGAACGATCCCAACGAATGATTCCATTCAAAGGAACGAGATGACCGGACCGCATCGACCGCATTGCTTTGTATTCGGTTTCCTCATCCCGCTAAGTGAGATTGTATAAAAAATTATATGAAATCAGATATTTCAAATGAACGCAAAGTTGATATAAAAGTATCTAGAAGTATTAAGAAAAAACCTTTTCATAAAACTGTAAATGCTTTATGTGAAGTAGAGATTTAGTTACTTTTTAATATTACATCTGTATGGTATGGAAATAGAAATTGAGCATATAATCCACCTAATGGTGTCTACAGCACATAGAAATCTGTAATCAAGTACTGTAATTAATCAGGATAAAAGTCTTCATGACTGATGAATCCCGTAGTTTACCTATATCGTATCTGATGTACAACAGATAAGTTTCCACCCCTTAGGACTATCCCTATAACAACAATTGCGTCACGAGAAAATATTAGGTTGGCGGTGGTACCTCCCGATCACTGACGTCGGACAATGACCACTTGCCATCGCATGGATTGCATGCCCATTTGCCACTTAAATAATACAAAAAGTATTGAAAATGGAAATCAGTAGAAAAACTAACGTTCAAAGTCGAAATTCGTTATAATTAATTATTATAATGAATAAAAAGTTTTGAATTTGAATTTGAATTTAGTGGGTCATGAAGGGGAACTGTGAAAGTTACCGTGCCAATATTTGGGAAACACTGGTCTAGTGTAACTTTTACTATTTCTACAGCAATTTAATAAACTACAGAAGTTTTGCTATCTGGTATAAACTATTCGTTATTTGTTCAAATTTCCGGCACGCTTTTAAAAACCAATTAAACAAATAATTCATATGATATTGGCACTGTAAAGTAGTAGTATATAGATGAACAAGATAGATAATAATAGTATAAATGGATGAACTTAAAAGGATCACATCTCAAATCTAAAGATATCGAGGATACAAATTGAATTTAAATTGCTTAAAGTTTATAAGTCAGGACAAATTTTCTTTGCCGGCCTTAACTGGAGTATTACTCGTATACTGCAGTTTAAAATTTGAGGTGTATACACCTCAAATTTTATATATATATAGAATATATATATATAGTATACGAGTATACGTACGTACGTACGTACGAATAAATGGAAATATACAGTCGCAAATTAAGTTTCAAACTAGCATTCAACGACGCAGCAGCGGCTCCACTAAATATACGATAGTGGTTCCCAAACTTTATAACCAATTTCCAATCGACTTGAAATATCGTTATCCATTCCTCGGGTTGTAGAAGCTGTTTACGATATGTTTTATTGTCGCGGAGCCTTTGATCCGTATAATATTGCGTTTCAAATATCTTGTATTCTTGTTTGTGGATACTTTCGACCCCTTTCCTAGATGTCTTGTTTTGTGTTTACATAAGTAAAGGATAAATCTGTCTCGGAACCGGGTCAACCTTTTCGGTAAAACTATCGAAACCGTTGTCTTTCGAGTTTCTAATTAGTTTTCACCTTGATACATACATCGGGTACAATTGTTTTGGGTATAATAGTATTTGTACCTTTCCAACATAATAAAATTAATAAGTTTTAAAATTGTTCACATCATATTAATTGACAGGTTTCCCGGATATTTTGACCAATTTTACAAGATTTCGTAAATTGCGCAGTTTTCCCAATAATTTAAACTAAATAAATTAAAGTTTTCACTTCAGAATGTTTAAAACCAGATTTGATTTGCCAGGTGGTACAATTCATGTAGTTCGACCGGGGAGGTACTACCGCCACAAGGCGTGGTGGCCGCCCACAGGCGTGGTTGCCGGCTATACTTACGAACGAGGCGAATGTCTTAGTCCTCAAGGATAACATCTGTGATCAACCTCAGGAAAGATTAAATCGTACTTGGGAATGATCACTAGTGTCCATGGGCGGCAGAGACCAGTTACCATCAGGTGGACTGCATGCTCGTTTGCTACTTTTATTTAATAAATAAAATCGACAGATTGTTTTGGAGCTAAACACGTCTCGGTGATAATATATAGCCGCGGTTTGTTATTGACAAACATTATCTGATTTTATTGATTAAATGAGATTTTTTTATATAAATATATTTCTATAAGGTACCTGGCTACCTAAAGATACATAAAGAAATAGTCACTGTTACATACACGGACATTTACAATGCCAAAAACGTTACCAATGCCATATCGACATTGATAAAGAGCATATTAAACACCATTTTTAAAGAACCCAATGTCATAGCACTCCGGAAATATCGATATATTTATATCACCCGATGGTAACTCAGTCTATATCTTCTACGTACATATTAAGAAATAACGCAGAAACAGAATTGTAGATGGTACCTCACAACTACTGCATGAACTACAACAGTAGCAACAACTTCAAGCAAGTAATTGGGGTGTCGCGAAAAATCCTGTGTCTTTATTGTCACTATTCTTTGATCCGCGTGAAATCGTGTTTGGAATGTTGCACCCTTGACCTTTCGCTGGAATATTCTAGTCTTTGTTCTCGTTGGTATTTATTTTCGTCCGAACTTCTACAGCGACCATGTCTCAATTAAAACGAAGCTTTTAAATAGCCGCGGGGGAATCTTTTTAATTTTATATGCGTATAAGAATTTCTGAGCTAGATACTTGTATAAGATTTTCTTTACCTCGAGTAATTACTTTTTTTGAGCTAAAGCAAAGTGTTTTTTCTTAGGAATTTTATTTTAGGAAGTTTTGCTAAATAAAAATAAAAGCAAATAGAACTAATTATTTATAGATTAATTGGGCTTAGAAGAACTTAGCGGTAATGAGGTAGAATATTTATGTGGTTTATGTAATAACTATCAACTTAAACCGATCGATATCTTCTTACTCGACACTTGTATTATAATTTTTTTTATGGTTTAAAGCTAGCAAACGAGCACTTTGCAACCCTTGAGGACTAAGATGTTCGCCTCGCGTTTAAATATAGCCAGCAACCACACCTCTCCAAACCGAAATTAAATGCTTCAGTGAGGATTATGAGGGAGGCGGTGGTAACTCCCCGGTCGAGCTACATAAGTTCTACCACTTGAAAATTGGATGAATTTAGAAGCCTACCATATTGTCAAGCGCGGTTTTGTAAGATTCAATTTTTTTCCTGATTTTTTTTATGCACGCGCTTAATTTCCTTCACAATTAATGTAACAAGATAGGTTTCCTCGCGAACCTTTTTTACCATTATATAAACATATGCTTAAATGCAAAAAGATTTATAAACTTAAGTGCATACTTAAGACGGTTAAGATTTTGGTTTAAACTGTTGTTTTTAAGTCTTTTACGATTTGCTTCTTCACAAATACATACACTTGACACTTAATAAAAACATTAATAAAAACAAACATTTTTCGTCTTTTTTGCGTGGTTTGAAAATTAATAAATATTATTCAAAGATTGAGTTCACCACAGACGGAGAAATATTAGGAGCAGATTGGCGAAAACGTGTCTCGACTCCGACGAAGCCATCAGCAATACAATTTACATTTATATAACTTATGTAAATTTCCTCACAGCGGCCACCTTCTACAAAGAAATTGTATCGCACTAGCGTGAAGACTGCATACAGACTGAAGGAAATTGAATAATTCGAATTATTCTACGACCATTTAGACAAATAAGTAGTCCGTGAGTATTTTAATAACATTTTGCGCGTGTTTTACGAAACTTTTATTATTATATCGCGTTAAAAGAAATATAACAATTATTATAAAGTAAAGAAATTAATTGACATGTATTAAAAAAATGTATCGAACTCAAAAGAGAAGTATTGATGAGCAACATGTTGTTTGAAATTATTACATGTTGTTGTCGTCAGAACAACAATCAACAAGACGCGTGCCATGTCGGACCGTCGGACGACCGTGCGCGTTGTTATTGCGCGATGTTGAGTGTTATTGCGCGGTGTGGTGAGTTGTTGTGTGTTGTTATGCGATGTTGAGTGTAGTTGCCCGGTGTGGTGAGTGGTGATGTTGTTGATGATTAATGTTGTTGTGCGTTGTTATGCGATATTGTGCATTGTTGTGCCTTATTGTGCATTGTTGTACGATGTTGTGCGTTATTCAATCAATCAATCAATCAATCAATTTATTGCATAATAGACAGATGATGATTGATTGATTGGTTATTGTAGAATATTGTGTGTTATTGTGCGATTTCGTGCGATGTGCAAGCACATCACATAACATGTTGCGCGTCAAATGTCGCCGCATGTACGCAAAGCTTTGTGTTAACAATATGAATGGTAATTAAACATATACTCGTAAGTCTTATATAATAAGTTTATTAAAATAGTGTTGTTCTGTGACATAGAGATTTTATTTTACACATAAATGAAAATACATTTTTTGTTACGTATAAATATTTACCATACAGTCTAGTTTGCCGCGAGTCTTCCGAAATCCAAGGATTTATTTTCTTGTGAGGAAGTATTGGACTATAAAAGTGATGTGGCAGTGAAACAGGGAAATGTAGTTTGGAAATTTTTTGCAACCTACCTGTGCAGAAGATATTCTCACCACTATAAAATCTTTAAAAGATACAAATAGCACTGGATATGATAGTATAAGTACCAAAATAATTAAATACGTAGCTGATACTGTCTCTCCGGTATTATGCCACATTTTCAACCTGTCGATTGAGTGGAGTGATTGTTCCAGATAAAATGAAAATCACTATAGTAAAACCTGTTTTTAAGAAAAATGACAAACTTGATATGCAGTGCTATCGACCTATTGCCTTAACGCCCGTATTATCGAAAGTATTTGAGAAAATTATTTCCTACCTGGAAAAATTTAACATTTTAACTAACGAACAAGTAGGTTTTCGTAGAAATAAATCTATCAACGTAGCAATTTTTAATTTTTTAAAAATAATAATGACTGGTCTTGAAAATAAAAAACAGGTGACTACTATATACATGGACATGACTAAAGCATTCGATTATGTTGATTATAGAATATTAATCAATAAATTAGAAATATATGGACTGAGGAATAATGTACTAAATCTTATTAAATCGTATCTGACCGGCAGGCAACAAATAACAGAAATAAGTAAATTAGATATTAGTAGCAAAACTGTTGAAAAGTACTCGTCTGATCCCAGAGAAACTACTTATGGTGTGCCCCAAGGTAGTATTTTGGGACCCTTGCTGTTTTTGGTATACATAAATGACTTTCCTAGAGCAATAAAGGAGCCTATGGTACTATTTGCCGATGACAGCACTGGTATATTTGTTGATAATAATTCACAGACTTATGAAAGCGACATAAACAATTCCCTTAAAAATTTAATACAATGGCTAGAAAATAATAATCTTAAAATTAACTTAGAGAAAACATGCTTAATGAAATTTATGAACAAAAACGCAAAACACCAGAATCTCAATATTTGTTATGAAGGTAAATCGATTAATGAAGTAAAGTCAACCAAGTTCTTAGGTATTTACATTGACGATAACCTGAGATGGAAAACACAAATTGAACAGGTCATTGGCAAAATAAATAAATTCTCTTATGCTTTACATATGCTGTCTAGGATTGTAAATATCGATACGGCTGTCACAGCCTATCATGCTTACGTAGAGAGTACTTTAAGATATGGAGTTATTTTTTGGGGTAATGCTGCGGGGGCTGATAGTATTTTCAAAGCACAAAAAAAATGCATTAGATCTATATGCAAACTACAATCACTCGAATCATGTAAGCCCTATTTTCAGCAATTAAAAATATTGACTCTCCCTTCTATATATATTTATGAAGTAGCTTTGCTAATGAAATATGACATTGAGAAATATGAAAAAATGACTATTAATCGGCGTAAAAACAAGTTAAAAAATATTTTCTCTAGGACTAAATTGTTCAAAAATAGTATATTTTGTATGGGACCTAAAGTATATAATGCTCTACCTGAACACATCAAAAGGAAAAATGGGTTTGATTTAAAAAAAACACTTAAGATGTATTTAATTAATAAAGCCTATTACTCTCTTAAAGATTTTCTTGAAGACAATATTTAGTAATAATGACTATGACTATTGATTTAAGTACATTATGTTTGTGATAACTACTTTATATTTTAATAGAATTTTGATTAAGTTCTGACATTATTGGATATTAAGATATTGATATTTTATATTGGAATTAATTATTATAATGTGTTTTATTGCAAATGAAATTAATGTATGATTGTGTTTTAATAATTGTGACTAATCTTATATTGTTTAAATTAATATAATAATGAATTTGTTACTAAGTAGCTAAGTACCCATAAATTGCATGCCTTGACAGGTGGAATTTGGCGAACCTATGTATATTGTCACCGTCGAACATAATTTATACCCATTTTCACGCAATAAAAAAAAAAATTTGAATTTGAATTTGAATTTGAATCTTTTATTCGATGACTATGGTAAAAGCAAATGGTAAAAGTGATAACAGATGGTAATAACATATGATAGAAGTTTGTTCAAGGATTCGAATTGATAGGTTTGGCGTAATAAATAATTCATTTTTTTGGTTTAAGACTGTGTCTTTTGTAGTACAAAATAAGTGTCATACGGTTATGAACGCGACCAAAACTTAAAACATCTCGTACCTGTCGAAATTGTCAGTTTTTGATCGATACGTGAAGGAAGTGGTACCGCCATCCGTATTATCGCTATGTTTGATATATCTTGTTAAAATATTATCCAATAATACGTTGAATATACACTATACATGAATCTGGTTACAATTACGTATGCGATGAGGACCGGCGGAACATTCATTTTGCTCTTTATACTGCTGCTTCTGTATGTACTATTATTTTTCTTAAAACAAGAATCTGTAAATGAAATTCCGAGGAGTTTAGAAAAATATTTAATATATGAGAATTTACCTGACAATCAAGCAATTGATATTGAGAAATTGAAGTCAAAAGTAAAAGAATTAAACGTAAGACGTGAAGTAAGGAACTGGAAGAAGTTTGGAACAGTTCGCGCTCACACGACAATCCTAGTAGTCCAAGTTCACCGAGACCTTCGGCGGCTGCAGTACCTCATAGTGTCTCTCGCACAAGTTCGCTATATCGACTCAGTTTTATTAATCTTTTCCCACAGCTACTACAACGAATATTTAAATAGATTGATTCGAAGTATTACCTTCTGTAAGGTGATGCAAATCTTCTATCCTCATTCTCTCCAACTCAATCCTGATAAATTTCCCGGCTTAGATCCCGAAGATTGCTCATACGGGAATTCAAGTACAACATTGAAGGTGTGTCAAGAAAGAAATGCAACTCTGACTGAACACAAGCAGCACTGGTGGTGGAAAGCCAACTTTGTCTTCGAGCACTTGACTTGGTCCCGTTTTTATACTGGCACTGTAATTTTCCTAGAAGAAGATCAATATGTTGCTCCAGATTTATTACACATTTTTAAGTATGTACAGCGTTCTTTATTATATTTTTCCGAAGTCGAAGTTATGTCATTTGGAAGTATTTATGCAAAACATTTGGATACAAGTCTGTTGACGGTGGAATTTTGGAGGCCGCGGTTCGATGTGGGAGTATCGATTAATAAAACTACTTGGAAAAAAATCCACGCATTGTCTTCGTTTTATTGCATGTACGACGACTATAGTTGGAGTTATTCATTGCTCAACTTATTCAAACATTTTCCAAAAGGCAACGTGGATATGGTGGCATGCGCGGCTCCAAGAGTGATCTCAACAAAACAATTTGATAATCCAAATCTTTCTGTGAAGGAGTCTGGAGTCTTCATGGATGCGGAATTTTATTCGCGTTTATATCCGGATAAAGTAAGAGCAGTTCTTCTGTTCGGACCTGAAGGCAGAGTTTTGAATGATGTGAAGGCGCCCCCGAAAGGTAATGGTGGCTGGAAGGACATTAGAGATCAGCTCCTATGCCTCGATCCATTAATGACAACTACAGAAGACTATGACACGACGACTTCTGAATACAGTTCTCTCAACAGTTAATTTAGGTTTGGATAG
This sequence comes from Polygonus leo, assembly GCA_018250455.1. NCBI lineage: Eukaryota > Metazoa > Arthropoda > Insecta > Lepidoptera > Hesperiidae > Polygonus > Polygonus leo. Next base: position 11,747 of record DWNR01002315.1, read on the forward strand.
TCTATATATCATGAATATTTGCAATTTTATAACTATTTTGGCTTATTTGATATCAATAAATATCGCAAGGTTTATATTTGAAAACCACTGAATCATCGTTAAAATTATTTTGTACATTCCCATCACACTCATTACTCTAACACACTGCACACTCTAACACACTGTGTTCAGACGGACGTTATTATGACTGGACTGGAGTGGTGGCCTTTTGACGGCGAAGCGTCGTCACACCATCAGACGGTATGTTTCGCCGCATTAGATGTTTCACATAAAAACTTGATGGCCACCAGATATGACCCGATTATTTACCCAAATCACTCCAAGTATAATAAGTAGCTTACACTCTGATCTCGTAGATGCTAATTTGTGTTTTAACGTGGGCGGTCAAATTAGCCCTCATTGTGTATTCAATTTGAGCGCCGATCGTGGTCGAATTATGAAATTCTCCAGGGCCCGTTGCGCCCTTCCTGCTTCGTCACAATGCATAGGTTACAGCGTTATTTAGTATAGTTTAAAAATTATTTTAGGACAGATTTGTATAAAAGAGTGTCAACGGAATTCTATCACTTACGTGTTTGATCGTTTGTGAGTCCGTCTGTTGTCACCCATCCTTCATACCTGTGTTGGGATTATAAATTAAAAAATTCAATCTGAATAAAATATTGAAGAATATTCATGGATAAAAAAACCATCATGGATATTAAAGATTTAATTAAAGCTATTTTAATCGTGATAATTACATAATTAGATTAACTAGTTATACGTTTAATCGCTTAACGCTTATTCCTTAATTTTTCTTTCCATGGACGGAGGCTTTGGGACCTTTCTTTTAAATAGTAAATTAATTTTGAGGCTTAAGTAATATAAAGAAATAATTTGGTACGAATATGTATTTAATTGGTTTTTTTATGAAATTGGAGTAACAACTAAGCTAGCATGCATTTCATAAATATTGTGTATGTTTTTAGTAAGTTTTTAGTAAGTAAGGTTTTGATGATAGATATAGTGATAGTCCAGTAACAAATATTTCAGCTACACACTTAGGGGTCCAGTTTTTAAATACCAAACGTGCAATTTTGAGTTTGAGTGCGGATTGGTGGACTTCACACACCCTTGAGATCTTTGACAATCTCTTAGGCATGTAATTTACCTCACTATGTTTTCCTTTACGAAAGGTAAGTGATAAATGTTTTTATTATGTGTACTCATTACAAAGTAATTTTATTTTCTTAGTAAGTAATTATTTGGAATAAATCGAAATTTTCCCAAAAAGTGATTTGCCGTAAAAAATCTAGGTATATGGTTTACATTTGAACGCAGTGCGGCTTAGTGGCTACCTTTCATACGGCTTGACACATCGTTTAAAACCCCGAGTGCGAGCGCTCGTCGATGGGAACAAATCCATTTTGACTGAAACGTTTTCAAAACACATACCTAACAAAAATTACTTTTGTGCCGTTCGAGATAAAGCCTATTCTCGTAGATAACGCTTAGTTATTTTAATTGCGTAGAGCCAGTCCGAATC
>DWNR01002316.1:0-13271 GCA_018250455.1 Polygonus leo
GGTACACAGGCCATTACAATTCGTCGTTATATATTTTTATAGTTGACAGATAAAAATATTGTTTTAAGAAAACAAAATTTTTTAAAAGGAACAAATTAAAGCTTGTTATTTATTCCGTGTAGTTTACAGAACTATTCCAGCCAATTTTAGGGAGATTTGACTTTATCTGGCAACGTTTCTTTTACGCACACATAATCACGATTATTACGGAAATTGGCTTCACTTTTTTGTTAGGAACGCTTTATCTACTCTTTTTTACTTATCTAAGATGCAAGCATCCACTTCAATAAGCAAAGTCTATCCCCACGTACTATACGGCTGTTAAATTATTGCTTCTTATTTGCATAAGTACTTTTTTCAGGGCCAAAATGAGAGTCAAGAAATGACCGAGGACGTGGATACGGCGTCAGATGTGTCAATGAGTGATGATACTGTAAGTGAAAGTGTATGATGTTCTGAAAATCAAAATGTATTTTGTTTAAGGACAAATCGCGAAACATTTTTAAAAATTCTAAATACTTACTCGTAAATTGTGTAATTGCTAAATACAATTTTCAGCAATAACAATATTTTCAAATATTATGTAGAATTTTAATTCTATAAATATTAATCTAATTCATTCTAAATCTGAAAGACGCCCAAGGATTGTGATTTAATGATACTCATTAAATATACCTTTATTCTAGTAATTGATTTTAAAAATAAGTATAATTCCACACCACTTACAAACATAACATAACACTAGCGACGAATAAATATTCGCTATATTGAAAGTCTTAATTGACTATAAATATAAATATAAAAAAATTATTATATGTAATTGTAGAACGAAGATAGCGAAGCCGATACGAATGAATCAGAAAATAACGAAAGAGATTTACAAAAAGTCAATTCGATGCTTAGGAAGAAAAATGTAATTTTGAAAAAAGCATTAAAAATGATGAAGAAAGCGACACATACAAAGCCTTCGACGCTACCGGAGCTCTTGTGTAGTCCCCAAAGTGTGAGTACATCGGAAGTACTACTACGCTTCTACCTACTATTACTACCACACTTCTACTATTATGCATAAGCAGTACGAAACAAACATTGAATTTTTAGACCGCCCTTATTTGAAATCTGTTTTCATGTTCACCTACCTCAGTAGTAATAATTTCCTTTTTTATTATTTCAACGTGGGCAAAAGACCTGTCATGAGCTCTCCGGCTATATTCTCAGGTTTACTACAAACAATGTATAATTGGAATATTTTAAATTATTTATTTCTAATGGGACCCCAAATTACGGTTAAGCTAATGACGGTTCTGGTCGAAAGTATATGCGTTGTATGATGATGTAGAATTGTCATCAGCAGCATCTCCACTGGGTGAGCAATTATCTTAATAAGGTCTCAGAAATTTACCTATTTTAATATGTTTATTAATATTATTTCAATTTTTTATCTGGAACTAATGAAACGTACAGTTTGATCAGACAAAAATTCTTGATCGATACAACTCATTCACGCGCTGATACCTTAAATGAGATTGAAAGTATCTCAAGAAAGAATCAACCACCGAACTGATTCTCTACGAAATTTTCTGGTTTACTGATATAAATCCTGATTCTCTTGTTAAAGTATATCTAAATAATAAGTAGACTCATGAATTTTTACATAATATGTGTACGCACTACGACCGCTCCAACAAATAATTAAAATAAAAGTTATTTACTAAACTATATTAATTTTAAAAATCTACAATGCTATAAGTTTTACATCAAACAATTCAACGTGCGATGCCTTCCGTCGGCAGTTCAGATCCCTTCGTGTCCTACCCGCGCTTAACCGATGATTTTATTTATATCTAAACCCTTGCGATGTCCATGGGAAGATTATTCCTATCATCAATTTAAGATACCAAAGGCGGTCTTATGTCAACTTATTTTGCGATTGTGCATTTTGCCATTTGATTTGTATACTTTACCACAGTAGTAGGATTTCAGCTCTCGACGAAATGGATAAGCCTATAAAAAGGACTGTGTTCTGTCGAGAGCTTCACTCGTCGACTTAACGTCGTAGACTCTTCTTACCCTAACGATGCCCCGTTTTGGAGCGAAACACGTGTTGGTGGTGGTATATATTTTGATTTTTTGTAGTGCATGCATCCTTTGTGGGCGGTATACTGCATGTCTCAAAAATATATACCATCATACATGGTGCACGCGGATTGTTGCGAAGTAGTTCTAACCAAACTTTATACTAATATTGTCTAAATTTTGCAGGAATCAATTCCTGTGGTTGATGAGTTAGAAATAAAAGAGGAGAAAATTCAATATGAGTAAGTACTCATTTACTAATATTTTTTTTAGATATTTAACTTATTTCTTATATAAAATATGTATGAGTATGATAAATTCGCTAGATGTCTTAACCTAGTTTGCTTCATTAACTCGTAAATATTGCCATCCGAAAATCACAGATCAATTTTTAGCGAGCATTTTTGTAACAAAATTTGTATGAGGTTCTTTTGTTTAGTTCTTGTGTTGTGTAGTGTTAAGAATACTTTCCAATGTTTTTGTGTTGGATTAGCTATGATCTATTCGGTTACTAGAGAAATAATTATATTTTCTTAAATATATATGGACTATATTAACATGAAAATTACTAACAAGTTTTCTATCCTTTATGCAGTGAAACCTCACTAGACCAAACAGAAGATGCTGAAAAGGAATCCGCGCAGGTAAAAACAACTTTAACTAAACTCTTGTAATTTTAATCTACTGCCCTCCGAAATTCTAAACGAATTCAACAAATTCTAAGAATTAAATGGTTGATTTGCGAAGAATCTTCACGTAGTGTGTTAGTGTTCGAATGACGCTATTATTGTAACGAGAACTGTAACAGAAGTATAGTAAACAATGAAACGACTTCAACAAAAAAATATTAGTTTTTATGCAGCTAATCTAACTTATAACTGCTATCCATGAATAATCATCATAATAAATTCGCGACAAAAGAGGTAAGTCTTTCAGGATGTTTCTGTTTAGTAACCACTACATTAATTTCAAGCTAGCAAAGAGTGCAGTTGTATCAAGCAGTACTCCTGCAATATTATAACTTAGACTTTTATCATAACCGCCCAGGTTTATTTCCTATTTCATTTTGGAGAGTTCCTCATTGCATTTTCGAATTCCTAAGTCCAATAGCCATGAATTCAAACTATCTCAATGCTGAATTAGATACGTTGGTTAAATATTTTAGAGAATAAATAACATGGTATGTACCAATAATACTAATAATATACTAATATTTGATATTGATCTTTGAATATAAGTAATATTTTCTTTTACTATTTCAGAAACATATTAGTTTTATAGAAGACCCAATACCAATAAAGATAGAAGTCACTGATGATACAGATAACGATTTTGCATGTGGCAGATCTGTTCCTTCTGGATGTGCGCAACATATTTTCTCACAAACATCCGCGAGCTATGACATTACTGAAAACAAGATTTCTATTAGTGTCGCACCAACAGATCAAATAATGGCAGTTGATAGTCAAACTCGTCTCCTGGCGGAAATGAAAAACATATTGGACGAATACGATAAGTGGGCATTAAACATAGCTAAAAAGGTAAAACGTATTAAAAGTATGGAGAACAGAGTAGATTTAATTAATGCTACAGAGAAGTTGGTCGAAGCATTCTTAGAAAAAGATGCGAAAACGAGTTTAGCGAATCCGTTGACTAATGTTGACTAGTAATTCTCATCAGCTTATCAACACAAAAAATGGTATAAATTAATTCTATATATTATGGAATACTGATACATGGGTAAGACACTACAAATACATCCCAGGTACATATATAAACTAATAATTACTTCTAACCTAAACGAAATTAACGCGAAAAGGACAGTTGAAAGTTCGAAGAATTTACATTTTATTATTATAACTTATGTAATAAAATTACATAAATATAAGCGTGACCTTGATTAGTATAATGCAATCAATGGCAAAGTGGCCCATAAAGATAGAACAAAGACAAATTGATCTTATTCTGGATCTGTCGCTATTGAAGCGTTTTTATGTTGCTTTTTTACAGTGAGACAAATCGTGAAACATTTTGTACAGTTTTACTTTGGTATGGTATCGATTAAGCATGGTGTCTCACTCTTTCATGGGGAACTGTATACGCTTCTACAACGAAATACCCAAGATTTACTAGTAAAAAAGTTTAAATCTAATATAAAATTGAATGTCTGTAAAAAGACTACTACTGTTTTAATGATTATTTAAATGATAAATATGCTTCATCTGATTTGTGTCTGGCTCCACAATAACTCAAGCTATAGGACAAGTAAAACTTTGTAATACCAACTTTTAAAAAAGTTGTATAGGTACATCTTTGGAGTTTCTTACAGCTTCTTCTCCTTAAAGAACTTTCCGAAGCGGCAAAAGTTTTTCTGTCATTCAAAAAGTTTGAATAAATGAATTTTGATTTGATTTTATAGTCTCGTATTTTAATTTCATTTGGTATGTCATTCTTTGGGGCAGACGTTAAGTGTGTTCCTTTTTTTTACACAAAATGGGTGTGTTTGACGCAAAATTACACATCATTGTTATGTTATTGTAAATTTCTTAACTTTATTCATTTTTATTCCTTAAATTGCATTTCAATGCGGATGTTATACTTATAATTACAGTATAGTTTTGTGACGCGCAAGTCAAATAAATCGAACATATTATATACTTGTTTTTATAATTTTAATAATTAAATTTAAAATCGAATTTAACACTAATAACTTACGAGTAACAATTTCTTCTACAAGAAAAAAATGGCATACTTAGTAGAAATATACAAACTGTACTATTAAGACTGTAAGAGGATAATGGACAGTACATTAACAAGTAAAACAGATCGAAATAAATTCAAGGCGACATAATAATAGAGCTGTGGGAATAAGCATTAACTCGTTCCGCCAAGCGCCTTAACCTAGACAAAGGCGTGCCAGAATCACGTAAATCATCTCGCATGACTGATATCGATGGTCCTTGTATTGTCTTAATGGTTGATGACGTGGGCGCTTATCGGTGGCGATTACTGAACAATGCAGCGTGGTGTTGACCTAGAACCATGAACAGTCGTGACGTCACTCGCCTGAGGAGATTAGAGTCTCCAATTGATAGATTTAATGGATCTGCAAAATCTTGCTTTGTATTAGCAATTATTTCTTAGATTGTTAATAGATTTATTAACTTTAATTGTTGGTGTTAAGTTAAATAATCGTAACTTCAAAGATCTCTACATTGGCAAATTCAAATTCAATTTTCCATTCATTCAATTCATTTATTTATGACATGTAACTTAGTATTGATCTTAACAAAATTTTTACACCCATTACTCGTAATTTTGAAACATATGCCTTAAAATCCATCAGTTAAGTTCACTTTTAAAAGGCGACTTATCCTCTGGAAAATATAATATTTTCGCAACTTAATACATTATTTTCGAATAGTTGCTTGCTTTCAGTTGTATTCGCATTTATTGTGCTGATTATACTACAAAGTCTACAAACCAATATGGAGTGTGTGAAATTCCTTATCAATATCTTGCTTTATTCGCTTCCTTTTAGATTTTCGCTTATGAGCTTGATACTAAATCCACTTTTCATAACAGATTAAAAAATCTTTCTAGCTTGTTTAATGTTACATTCATAGCTTGAAACTAATAATGTTTTAGCTTCAAATGCGACGGATTCCACACTTGCCTACTAGTCTCGTAAATATATGAACTTACTAGCTGACCCCGCAAACGTTGTTCTGCCTTATATATATATGAAAAAATTGTAAGCCTATGTTTTATTCTGATGTATAAGCTGTAATATTGTCAAGTTTCATTAAAATCCATTCAGTAGTTTTTACGTGAAAGAGTAACAAACATCCATACAAATTTTCGCGTTTATAATATTAGTAGGATGTGCACAAGTAGAGTTTCGCACTGACCAGTTTATTGGCGCGGCGTTATCAGAACTTAAACACTGGCATCGAGTACATCAATACCATCCTGAAATAGAAGACCGAACATCTTCAACTTGTGGCATTTTATATCCTTTCTTATTCGACGACCTGCGTGGTTAAGCTGTAGCAGTGCCGGTCTAATGTGCCCAAGGTTTCAGATTCGATTCCCAAAGAGACAGAAACATAATAATTATTAAGTTTTATTTAATTATTTGCAATCACTACACCACATCAACCAGACACAATACAACGACGAAATTTTTTTCGGGAAGGTTGAAGATATTGTTTAGTCCTACTATCTTCATGCTTGGCATATATATCCTTATTTTTAACAAGTTTTTATTTATCAAATAATTTATCAGATAGGTGTAGAGTTAATATTATTATTCATTAAAATTCAGGGGAATCCCATAAGAGTACATCATGTATATATATGTATAGGTATCGTGATTACTCCTAAATATTTGTCTTGACCGTGAATATCATTTATTATTGATTTACAAATACTATGCTAGCACATAAATCTATTTCGGAAATACCCAGTCATTTAAATAAAGTTTGTAATAAATATTTGCATGCGTGTGTTTACTGGGTAAACACGAAGTGAGGCTAAGGTCAAAAATACGTCCTATAGGTACTTTAAATCTTTTTCCGCCTTGCATTGTGGTTTAAAAATCAAGGGTGTATATAATTATCAGATGCAATGCACAAATATAGGCGTGGAAGTAGTATTTGGACGCGCGGACGTACCTTTATTTATTTTACTGATAACCTTGAAATGCGATATGCGGTGGTTATTTCCACTATAAATGTTCAGGTGTGCAAAGCTCTCATGTCACTAAATATATCAAACTAATATGTATGTAGAACTATCTAAGGAAAATATTTATATGCAAGGAAATGAACTAAAGGAACTAACTAAAGAGAGATGACGACGCCTCACACATTTTAAAATGAACTGGTTTGGTTAGACTGTTTATTTTAAATGTAGCAAAGGAGAATTCGATTGACCTAACGGGAAGTGGTCACCGCCCATGGACATAAGTTACCAAACCCCAGTACAATTAATTTGCATCTGAGGTTTACCATAGATGCTTTGCTACCCCTGAGGACAATATTCACCTTCACCCGATGTAGATCCAGCAGTCAATCCTCTGAAAATCCCTTCCCTCGTGGAGGATGATGAGGGTGGCGGTAGTACGTCCCCGGTCTCACCATAATAGTTCGGTCACTTGGCTAATTTGGTTCTATTAAGAATTGCACTCCTGTAAACGAGAAAGGAAGCTATTAAGACAAGACACAGGGCGAAGGCTGTAGCTTAAATTAAACTCCGCACTATAACTATATAATTAAGACCTATAATTAAGATTCTATTGTTATAGCAATATGGGAGCAAAGAACAGTAATATTTATTCCTTTGTCGACACAAATATGGCCATGGGCCCTTAAGATTTTACTAGAGTTGATGCAGAAAAAAACAATGAAACTCCATAGCACACTCATCCAACATTCAAATTTTGGAAACCTGATGATGAAATAGGGATAGTAGGTCCATACCGTGTTTCATAACATACCTACTAAAGCAACATAAAGTCATAAATATTCGATACGCGTTGAAGTGCTATGCGATAAGGGTAAAAATGCTCTAAATAAAGGTCTATGACATCAACACGATTCGATATCATCAAGATAAGTGGTGGCGGTTCGGTGGATTGACGCAAATGAGGATTATCTTATCAGAGATCGATATTTTTAGTTCGCCGATGACTAGATTGTTGATCACGAGGTAGGTTACTCGACACAATAATATCGCGCGATATTAAATAGATAACTGATAAAGCTCAAGTTTTGATACAATATTAGGTAATTCTATAAATTCAAATATGGGCGCGATGGATCCGATAGGATATCTATGGAATATTTTAGAGATAGCGATAGGTGGAATATCATAGAAAGTATCACCGTGAGTGGCATCGCCGCCTACATAGGTATTCCTTTGTAAAATGTCGTGTTTTGGTTGAAAAAGAGTGCCTGTCGTGCCACGAGGCATGAGGAACATGTTAGTTCTTAGGGATACCAAAGTTGTATGGTAGATCTTAGGTAGGATTTTAATCATGTCAGAGGTTAATCACTTATGTCCAAAGTCACACTGATTAACTAGTTGTATCGTTTTCTGTGTCGAACATAAATACGTGTTAACTTAATTCTGTTTATTTCAAATATTTATCAAAAACAATATATATATATATATATATTTCAAACGTTACTTTATACCTACCTAATGTTATATTTTAGCTAAAGATATCGATATTAGATACCTTGTAAGCGAACCGTAATCGCAAAGACAGCATGCTATTGCGTATTGCAATCGTAAATTAATCACGTGATGTGCTTATTTGTAAAACAATTCTACAGCACTTATCTTCCAACGGAGCGTTTGTGGCCGCAAGTTTTTTAATTACATCAACATCGTGTACTCCATTATATAATTTGATACCTACAACATAAGCCATATTGTCCGATGCGGATATCGTAATGACTCATTTATATATGTTGATTGCTGTCCGAGATCCAGGGTCACCCAATTAACTCAGCTATATCTCGTAACACTAGATAGCGCATATTGCACTGTTTTTCGTCGTTATCAACGAGTATCGGTAACAGCTATAAATATAGTGGACCATTAAACCACAATAAATGTAATATCGGAATCATGTAAGAGATACGAGTAACCTACGTTGACCTGACACGACTGCGAGTGTAGAGTAATTTATTAGAGGAATATCAGATTGTGCTCCGTAATATGTTCCTATTCATTCTTTGAATGCACTGCGTCATTTTAGTCCGCTGAATTTAATTTAAGTTTAATATGTTGGAGTATAAACCTAAATGCATATCTTAGCAATAAATATTGTGATTCATTTAATTGTACATTGTGATCCAAAGTACAAGGACTTCAGCATAGACTTTGTATTCATTATTTTTATCTGTTTCATCTCATTTTGAAGCAAAAATTACCTCAAACTTGAGGTTTTTTTTTGGTGTTGATATTTGGATAGTAACAAAACAGATGTTCACTTATTTATTAGTTTATGGTTATTAACAGCTTTGTTTAGGCATTATTTATAAATATTTTTTGAAAAGGAAAATGTTTATAAATAATGGGTGGTTTTTCCAAGAGGGAGCGCAAATACGCTAATTCGCTAACGCTAAAAATAACGTATCCATTATGGTGTTTAATTTTCGCTATCCTACCGTATATGTGTAGAGACAACTGGGCCTGGACATAGGTTGTCCTTTCTTTAAGACAATATATCAGCACTAGCTAGAGAGTGGGTAAAATTTTCCCCGTTTTGCAACAGTTTTTGTTGATACTACGCTCCTGTAGGTCATAGCGTGATGCCTATAGCCTTCTTCAATAAATTCAACACTAAAATAATTTTTCAATTCGAACCAGTTGTTCCTGAGATTAGCAAGTTCAAGCAAACAAACAAACTCTTCAGCTTTATATTATTAGTATTGATTAAAGCCACCTAACTGACCTATAAGTATCCTGTAATTCAAATTGGACCAAGTTACACATATGTGGAAAATTTCATTAAAATCTTGCAGATATTAGCGTGGTCGACGTGACATGAGATTTTTATATACAAAGATTAAGATACAGATAATTCTTATAAATTCTAATATAAAGCTCTATATATAAATAGCTTGTTTAAGCAATAGATTGCGTTATACATTGCCCAATCAGCAATTTGTCGAACGCAATCACATAGGCCAGGTTATTCATATGGCTCGTCAAAGGGTATCTGTTTCTGATAACTGATAACGCTTATCGCTTATCACTTGTTTGTTTAACAGGGCACTTATCTTTCAGTTTATGAATTGCGGCTTTCATAATTTTACTGTGTAATAACTCGGGTATGGCTTGGAGATGAGGTTAGGTAAATGTATAGAACATGTGTATAAAATGTATTAAACCTGCGTGTGTAAAATGTCGAGCCTATATTATTATACAAAGTTTAAAAAGTTGTAAACAAAATGGATTTAGAAAACCCTATTTGGACGCTCCTGTTATTGTTTAAAATAAGACACTAGTCTACTTTGTCAATACTGGATCTGACATTGGTTGATAGGCTTTACACTTTTTAAGAATAAATAGTATAACTGTAATAGTATTTGTATATTAATAGTGAAATTATCTTAAGGAGCCCAGCTTTAAGATGATTTCGTTCATCAAGAAGAGATAATGAGTTTTATCGCGTGTCCTAATAGACTTCAAAGTATAGGCCATAGTCCCTACAATAATGCTTCTATTGGTAATTCATGATAACTATTAAGAAACTAATAACACACTATTACTGATGCGCATGCGCGTTCTTAATAGGGCATAAAATGTATCGTCTCAAATTCTAGATGAGTCTTAAGCGTGAAATCATTGCCAAGGCCGGCCGCGTCTAGATGACCCCAGAGCACGCATCATCCGGCAACAGAGACGGTCACCAGGGAAGTCTCTGCAACATATACAGATCCGATACTAAATTATTTAGTAGTGTTTAACAAAACATTCAAACCAATATTTGTATGAAATGAAAAACCCTGACTCGTTTCACTCGAGGTTAACCACCGCAGCATTTCTACCGCGTAGCAGATGTTTTGGATGCCATTTACCATGTGATGGACTGGTTGCTCTTTTGCTACTAAAGTTACATACTATATATTTATAGCAGTTGTTTACTTATGTACACTTAAGCACTTAGTGTTTCTGCTAAATAGTTGTGATATGCCATTACCAAACAGATGTACTGTCATGCCATCAGATGTGCATGCACGTTTCAAATAGCAAACGTAATCGAAGCAAATGAAGAAGTTACATGACAAAATGCCTATTCTTTAGCAGTTCTTAATTTGCTTCGTAAAAAAGTGGGTTTTGGGCAGAATGTTGTTGTTGCCATTTGCCATCACATGTACATGTTAATCCAGTTAAATAAAACATTTTGTCCAACATAAAATAACAGAACTGAGGAATTGGGAATTTCCTTTTGTTGAGGTCGGATTTGAAATATTTCCCAACAAAAGAATTGAGTTCTTTTCTTGAGGTTAACAATATCCCGGTATACGTCCCGTACGTCCCTAGTCGGGCCGCGTCACCCCCAGCCCGCGTGTGCGATAAGCTATCACCGGGGAACTTTCCACTCGCTATCAGCGATACCACGCACCGACTGTCCGTTGACGTGGATTTCGACCAACCGGATGCGTATATCAGATGTTTTGTTTTTATGTACGTGTCTGTGTTGTGTATGTGTGTGTGTCTGTTTTGTTTCGACCAGGAATTGATGATATCGGCGAGTTACGTAGGTATAATGTGTTGTTTTGTTAAGCACGGGAGACGCGTTTGGTGGTATATGTTATGTGATTTTTTTCAGATTGAGGTGAAAGTATGTTAACCCAGATGGTCAGGCCATTTACGTGTAGATCATGTAATTAATATTGAACTTGTAATTTTGGCGTCACAACTTTTTAGTGTAGGTAAGTGTGTACGACAGTACACATACAAAATATCGGTATAAAGTAATGTACCTGCCACAACAAGAAATAACTATTCAATTATTTAAATGTAAATGAATGGAACACTTTGTGACCTTTTTGAATTTTACAATCTTTCTTTCTTAATTCTGCTCAAATTAAAGTTTTCCGACTAGGGAGTAACTATCTTCTGCGTCGCCCAAAGTAAAATTGTTTACAAGCAGAGTTCATCGGTACATTACATACACATAGGTATTTATATCGTCGAGTACAATGTTAGCGATAAATTAAATACGCAGCGTTGGTTTACGAGCATATGGCGGAGTGTTGGATTCGCGATTATGTAACGTTATCTTTCGCGAGTCTATTTGCCTCAAGGGCACGCAACGGCCAGTTAGGGGACGTGCCAAAATGAGAATTTGATGAATGGACTTGTGATGCAAATAATAAGAATAATGACTACTATTCTGGGAATACGAATAATACATTAACGTTAAGGAATAAAAAAGTATTTATTCATCCTAAGGTAAATAAATGCATTACGGTGCATAAGATACATATAAAATGGCATAGTAAAATTATTCAAATTAATAACATTTTATTAAAACAATTAAACATTAGAACCTGTTAAGGCGTATATATACAACACGAATACTACAAGGCAGTAGTCCTGATTTTAAATGTAACAAAACTTCTATATAATTTGCTCATGCGACATTAACTGTTCGCACATTTTCTCCGATTAGCAGTTCTTTAGAAGCAATTTGTATTTTGGTTGGAATGCTGTAGTTCGCAAACAAACTTGTTAAAGAGGTGACTATCTCAGTCTAGGATTAGGAACGTGTTTTTAACCTCGGAGCAGACTTAAATCATATCTGAAGTTATTATAAATTGGTTATGGGGTGCAGTAACCACTTATAATCAGGAGTAAACTACAAAAGGGAGTTTACTAGCAATGTTGTTTACAATCATGTAAATTTATGTATTCGCCTCAAGGGCACGCAGCGGCCAGCTAGGGGACGAGCCAAAATGAGAATTTGATGATTGGACCATTCTGAAGAACGAGTGTTAAATTTATACGCATTAACACTTATCAGAGAACACTATTACTATCAGAGACACTATCAGAGAATCATTATGGGTGTCCGTGGGGGTCAGTGACCACTTGCCATCAGGAGCGCAAGTGACTAACGGGTCACTTATATTAAATAATATCAAAAGTTCACGAAATTTTTTCGTTGTTGCGATATAGCAGTGCGTTGCGCATCGCGATTATCTGACGCGTTATCTTTCGTGAGTCTATTCGCCTCAAGGGCACGCGAGGGCCGGTTAGGGGACGTGCCAAAATGAGAATTTGACGACCCTATTAATCATTTCAAAAGAATCTGACAAATATTTAATATTATAAATGTTAGATTTGTATATAGTTAGTCCTAGGTATCTCTGCCACACCTATTTGCGTGAAGCTATTGGTCTATGCATTATATTATTATAAATGGTATTTCAATTACATACTTAATAAAAGTAAGTGTAATCAAAATATATTTTTAGAATTATATTATTCTTTGTCTATATGTTTGTATACGTATTACAAAATATTGCTACACTAAATAAATTGGTAGCGGTTTTCACGGTTGTATCTATTGCGAATGGTACTATAACATCTGGAGCAGGGATGTTAGGGAGCTCCGTAACCGTAACCGAAACTATCGGATATCCGATATAAAAAAATATCCGTATCCG
>DWNR01002317.1:0-13268 GCA_018250455.1 Polygonus leo
ACGGTGAAAGGTTACCAAAACATGTATACAATGACCCAGACTGACATTTCATGATCAAATTGATCGTGTGCTGTCTGCAGGAGGTGTCAAGAGTCTCCGAAATCTGAGTGTTTTTATGAAGAGAGTTATGAAAGTGGAAGAAGCTAGGCAAGTACGTTAGGGATTTGGCGTGAAGACGTGTGTGTATTGTTTTATAATTTTGATGTTAGTGCGAAGTGCTGTTAGAATACGTTTTCTGTACGACATACTCCATAGATTTCTCCTCTAGGCAGATTTGGCACCGATGTCAAAATTATAAAAAAAAATATTCTTCACTTTTTATTTTACTACGTTTAATAGCTGCGACATATTTGTATCACATCTGTTACATTCTACCCCACTGTATTTAATACAGACATTTCAATGTCAAATCAAAGCAAACCATAATAATAAGTGACACATAAACCGTTTATCACTCATTTATGCTCAGCATCCGTTAAGTAAATCACTGGAATCGTAAACGCGATCACACATGTGATCCCGGTTCACACCTTGTTCAAAATCTCGCGTCCTTACGTCTCATTCGACGTTCACCCCGCTTTATGGCTTTGGGAATGGTCCAATGTAGACGTTATAGCGATCTAGTTACGTATACGCTCTTCTAGTATACAATCTCGTATCAGTGTTTGTAGTTGAATCTTGCGGTTGTCCTGAAGTCCTGAGGTCCGCGAATCTCATGACATTTCCACTAGAATTCAAAAATAACACGCTGCAAGTCCAAAATATGTGTCAAATCATTGACTTATTATAATACAATATTGAAAAATTAATGCTATTCTTGCATTTTACTTTTAAACTTAGGGTTGCAGGTTATATTTAAGGATATAATGGACTTTTTAGCCCTCTGGAATGATGCATCTATAGTTGAATTCAGATACGACTTCACCAATATTTGAGGTTTATTAGAAATGTCCAGGTCCAAATACCAATTACTTCCATTAGAGATACCGGTTACTTACATTACAGATACTTCGCAGGTTTTTTGTTGCCTTGTAAGTATAATTAAATCGACGCATTAACGTAAATAAAATCTACAGTTTCTGTCGCTTCTCTTATTAATTAAACCAATCACCGTAGCGGCAGGTCGTAAAGATAATGCATGCGGTGATCTCTTATAACGGCCAAAACCCCTGTGTATCCAAGGAAATTTGAGTGATAATAAAATTTAAGTACGAATTATTACTCATACCATGAGGCCAGGGTTTAATAAATCTTTCCCATTTACATAAAGAGGGATGTTCGGACTGACTTCATCTCTAACTGTTGAAGAACTCTTACTTTCGAGCGATTGCTCAGGAGAAGATGAATTGCAGAATTGTACTGATATTCGGTGGTCTGATATGTGTTATATAGCCACTCATGTAGTTCGACCAGGGAGGTACCACCGCCACCCTCATAATTCTCCGTGAAGCAATTTATTGTTTTTCGGTTGTCGGCTATTCTTAAACGCGAGGTGAACATCTTAGTCCTCAGGGGTAGCATCTGTGATCAAACTTAGGTATGATTCAATCGTACTTGAGGATGATTACTGATGTCCATGGGTGAAAGTGGCCACTTACCATCAGGTGGACTGCATGCTCGTTTGCCACCTTTACACAATAAAACAAAAAGTCGGAGTTGGAGGTAGTAATGCACCTATGGTGGAGCTCAGGCGAGACTGCATGATTTTAGTCTACCCGTGGTCCAATGATGAGATTTGAGGACTAAATGGTGATCCAGTACCATGCATTTAAGGTACGGAAAAACTCTCGTATGTATTGTAAATGATCCTACACTCCAATTGATGGTAAAAAGTCATTGCCGCCCACAGATCTGGTCAGCACAAAAAAGATTGGATCTAAGATCAATCAGAATTTGTCGCTGCAACCGAGAATTTACGTAAATAAGATGGTTAACCATAAATTTCTCATCGAAACACAAAATGCAATTAAACAACTGCTGCGCGACAGAAATATGTGTGATGATGGTAGCTCTACAGACTAGACAAGGCGTGTGTGAGATATAGATATGGACAAGTACAGATATAGATTTTAACTTTCCATGGATTTTTTATTAAATTTCTCCAAAGGGTATCGGTTTTGAACGAACCCGAAGAATTCCTAAACACTGCTAATTGAAATACAACCGGGAATCGAATCAGTGCTCCGAAGTTTTGCTTCCAACTTTTATTCCATTGGCATTCCACGGTCGGACCACCGCCGATTGTTTCTTTGTACTTTTCTTTCCTTTCTTTCTTTTCTTTTTGTCCGATGTTCGACTAATTCTTGCTTTACGTTCGGTAACTGCGTTATTTCAATACTCTGTTTTGAATTCGATTTTAGGAAAAGCTTTATTTCGGAGAACATTAGCTAACTCTGCTTTTAAAATACTTTTCACTTTATTTTCGAGAATTTATCTGGCTTTGGTTTATCTGCATACTAGTACGTTAAGTGGGTTTTTTGTTTGTTTAAAAACGTTAATCCTTTGAATATCTGGCATATCTGAATTTTTATATCTTATCTATACAAATAAATAAAATTGGAGTATCTGTTTGTAATATAAAAATAAATGCTTTTTACGAAATGCCTTTGTATAACATTTTTTCCAATTTTTGTTTGCCTGTCTATCTGTTTGTTCCGGCTAATCTCTGAAACGGCTGGACCGATTTTGACGGGACTTTCACTGGTAGATAGCTGATGAAATACGGAGTAATTTAGGTTTACTTTTATATAAGAATTATTTAATATAATATGAAAGTGGACCGAATTCCACGCGGACGGAACCGCGGGCACAGCTAGTAGCTAACTTTATTTTACACTTGACTGTGCCTGCGTTAGAAATTTTGTTTACCTACTTATTTTTTATTATGAGAGGCTGAATTTTCAATATCTTTAAATTCCTTCTTATAAGTACTTAAGTTTAAAAAAACGTTTTAAAAGAATCGTAGTTAATTTTATGTATTCTGAAGTCTATTTACTATTTCTTACATAAATATATACATAGATTATTACGACTATGATTATTGCAACCATTATAATTTCAGTTACAACTTCACAAGGACTAAACAAGTCAAAATATGAGACTTTCAAATTTCAACGTAGCGATTACGTTTATATGTCTTCAGTGGAACGTAAAGTTTATACTCTTGCGAAATATCCCAAGTTGAAGGTCTAAATTCGTAACTTCTAGACGTTAATGTTTAAAAACTTTTCTGTTTATTGAACGTTTAAAGATTATTCCTTAAATGGCAGAAGTCGTACAACGATTTGTAAAGTCAAAAGTGATTTTTTTACGACTTTAAGTCTGTACGACAAATTCAATCATGGAATTAGTCTGGTGTGTAGAAAAATGTATAGGGTAATTTTTATCCCGAAAAATAATGTGACTGACAAAAAAATACTATAAATTCGACTTAGACGACAAAAATATGTTAAAGCCACACGTGAAGTCGCGGTTGGAAGATAGTCTTCTTTATTTTTTTTGCATTTCTGTTGGAAAGGTGTCGGTCATAATTAAATGAGGTGGACCTTGGTCCTCAATTATAACGCATCTGCGGTCAACCTCAGAAGATAAATTTTAATTACAGATAATTTTAAAATTTGTCCGTGGTATTTTATATGGTTCATCGGGGCCATCGCCATTTCTATTGTTCGGGCAACAGTTGCTTATTAGAAATTTGGGTTTAGGTCCGAAAAGAATGGTTGTCGGTTATATTTATACAGGAGACAACCACCTCACTCCTCAAGAGTGGCAACGCAGGCCATGGTAGTCCAGCACCATACCCAGTACACGCATCAGTACCGTATTAGCAATTACCGTATTAGCAAATACAGTATTAGCAATTTGCAGTTCGTTCGGAAAGATGTGGCTTGTTGCTACTAATCAGCAAACATCTCAGTCCTCGAGAGTGGCAATAATAGCCAATAGCGTGTCGATCTCAACTAGGACTTCAATCTCACATAGATTGATAACATCTCAGTAGGATTTTAGTCCATTAATAGTCCAATCACTACTAACTATCAATTCAACTGTATGATCATTTGCCACTATACTAGTGAATCTCCATTATAATTCCAAGTGTCAGAAAGCAAAAATAAAATCGCTGCGATTTAAGTACTGCGGTCTCAAAATGTCCAAAAAACTACTTCTTAAATCCATTTCTTCATAATACTCAACATAATCAGGTAACAATCCGCTAGTTCATTTAGAACCCCAAAGGCTGCCTTTGAAGTTCCCTGTCTTTGTACAATTTCTTTGCGCTTCCACGTCGATCCCTTCTGTTTGCTTCCGTTAACAAGAACGCTTTTTGTGTTGTTCTACAATAGTTGAATGCTGGGGGTTCGAACATTGGTAATTATGGGTTGGGGTAATGTAGTGAAGGCAATTCCGTGGTCATTTTTAATGGAATAGAAGCCGTGGAATTGAATGGAATAGGGCACGGGTTCCCAATTTTTTTCAGTTCGCGGCGCAATTACAGGTTAGTCGGCACCCCCTAGTTAGTCAAAATACAGATATGCAAGGAAGATATGCACAAAAATAAAAATTTAGGCCTTGTTTAGTTTCCTCTACCATTTACCCAATGTGCTTCTATACCACATTTTCCATCTATAGTAAGTTATTAAATTATGCATAAAAATAACTACAATTAAAAACACACACAATTTGTTCATGAAACCATTAAACTGTACTTGTGATGCAGACGTCAAACCGATGAGAGTCAGTATTAAGACTGACCGGGAGATTCGACATGATACTATGTTGTTGAGCAAAACACGTGTTGAAAATAAGATTCAGACGCGAATTACAAAGTAATTTAATTAGACTTTACAAACATAAATATCCGCAAAGTTACGTCTAATGCTATTAACTTTAGCAATAAGCGTTAAAATGAGGTTCGAGGATTAAAGAGAACACACTATACAATAGTGGTTGTTAACGGGATTACACTAGAGAATCACATTCTAAAGACATTCTAACAAATAGTCGCTAAATTTCGCAGAAACCACTGTAAACATAATTTATATTGTCTCTCGACCGCACTAAAAACCTTTGTTCAGTCGCTTCACACAACGGTTGCTAGATGTTTTTTTTATTTATAATATTTTGTTTTTTTTTTTTTTTGTTATTGTATAAAAATACAAGCTCCTTTGTTATCAAAGGAGGATTACAGCTGGATGGTAAGTGGTTACTACCGCCAGTGGAAATTAGTAATCATCCCGAAATACGATTGAGTCTTCCCTGAAATTGACCACAGATGCGTTGATACCCCTGAAAACTAAAATGCCACACCTTAATTTTGTTTTTTTTTTTAGGAAATTTACACTGATTTTGTACCCGGTTTAATATGGTTTTAAATTAATAGCGAATACCGCTTGTCTTTGCTTGATGTTCGGATGTTCTTAGGCAGCAATCTTGCCAATACTTAGTAGCTCGCCGATGATTATTAAATCGCCGTTTTGGCCCAACAGCTAAAACAGTAGGGCAGCCTTGTTCTATTGTTAATGAGAATAGACTATACTATAGTGATTGTACACCGAAACGTCTCTAGAGTTGCACATTCTAAAGACACTCTAACAAACAGTCGGTAAATTCCCCATTCCGTACAAACCGCTGTAAACATAATTTATATTGTCTCTCGACCGCACTAAAAAGCTTTGTTCAGTCGCTTCACACAACGGTTGCTAGATGTTTTCTATTTATTTTGAGGTTCGTGTGTACTTGAACATTTGGCTCTTAGTAAGATTAATTACTTGGCTTAGTTAATTAGGTTCATTAATTTTAATCTCATCCATCTGCATAAAGGTATTAAGTCGAAGAAAATCATTGAGTTATAAAAATAAAATTGGGTACTCAACTTGTTACTTAAATCTGAAAGTATAATGAACTGAATTAGGCTGGAACAAGCATGCGAAGAAGTTTCACTTCGATCTTGTTAAACTATCCTATTCATGATACGGTAGACAAGGAAAACTTATTTCATGACACTAAGAGATTATTATGCATCAGGCTGCCTGTTAAAAGTTTTATTAGACATACTTTATAATTTTTGGTTTATTTTACTAATCATAAATTATCTAATCTTTGCATAAGAAATCACTTTTTAGCGACAAGGTCGCCATTTATACCTCATTCTGTGTATATTTTGCTGTATGTATATCTTAAATTATAATAGTTTTTTTTAATTATAATCTGATACCCCATGGGTCTTAGTTAAAAACTAACGCAGCTTCAGCAGCAACTTCGCAACCAGACACAAACTAAGGTCATTATCCTTATAAATGTATGTGATCTTTTCTGATAAATAAATTGCTTTGAGAAAATCTATGTTTTGCGTCTAAATGGTTATATCGTGGTACATGTGTGTATTCGTAACAACCACGGTACGGAAGATCCTGGTGTGAGGACAGCCTCACTCTACAACCTGCTCTACACTTACAAAAGTATATTAAGAATTTTAGGGCCAAATTCTATTTTTAAGAAAACATAGCTGAATTAATTTTTATTAAAACATAAGATGAACTTTTGATAAAAACAATATTCCTCAGCAGTTATTACTCGCTGTTACTGGCCGCATCTAAAGTTACTTGTAAAGAAGTTTCACTTCGATCTTGTAAACTACCGTAGAGATAGATACTTCAATTATGCATTCAGTTTTATATTCCAGATTTAGGTGTTATGTATCGTTGTCGATAATTGTTTTAATATCATCTACAACTCGAAAAGTCATTCTATGAGGATATGGGTTAAAATATTATATTTCCAAATTCCATTCTCAAAAAACTTATTATTAAAACATAACCTGAACTATTATTAAAAACAGTCTTCTTCAACAGTTATTACATGCTGTTACCAGCCGCGTCCCAACTTGCAAGCGAAGAAGTTTCACTTCGATCTTGTTAAACTATCTTATGCATGGTACGGAAGACAAGCAAAACTTATTACATGATACTAAGAGATTATAATGTATCTGGCTGGGTACTAAAAGTTTTTATTACAGTTCACTAACATCTGTAATAAACTTCATACAAAATCTAAAATGGTAAATAGTTTTGACAACATGTGTGTTGACTACTAAGGACTGAAATGATCGAGTCTTATATAAATGTGACCAGCCAGATCACATGATTCTATTGAAACGTACGTTTGTAATAAACGACTACCGCGCGGTGCAAATAGCTGTGATAGTAGAGCCGTACCGGCAAAACCTCATATAGGGCCTATTGACTGATATGAATCCTTTCTTATCCAATCTTTCATCATCATCATCATTTATGAATCCTAACTCATTTTCAATAGTCGTTAGTGAAATCATTTTGAATTTCACTAACGACTATGAAGTCATATCCTATACTAAAATCTACTAACTAACAATAACCTTTTATATATTTGTCCTTTCTGAAGTGTGTCACAAAATTAATAAGCGTCAATGCAGAGTGCATTCTCAAAAGCTTGGTCATGTGCCCTATACATTTTAAAAACGCTCCTCAGTTGCGCTTTATAAGTCCACCGTTTGCAAAAAATTACTTACTGCGGTAAGAAATTTTACTTCTAAATATTTACGAGACATCATTGAAAAGCCCCACGCCCACGTTGTTCAATCCTCCTTTACATCAGTTAACTGCAACTCCATCAATCCCCAAGCAACACTTCAATTAGGTGCAGCGCATTCGACCCGAAGTGAGCTCATCAACTCGCCTGTACTACGACCGATTTATTACCGGGTCGTAAACGTACGAGTAAATAACACCGGTTCGACGTATTTTAGTAATAATATTATGAAATTCAAGTAAACATTTCTGTCTTTTATACTCCTCCTCCTCACATCCTCGTACACATTTTTGTTGATGTCAAGAATTGTAGTTTCGTGCAAACTTTTATGCCTTATTTCATCCACCTACACTATCGATCACCATTTACTGGCTATAGCGTAATCTTCCTTATTATTTTAACGGTAGCAAAAGAATAATGAGTAGTGATAATAATGATGATGATAATGGCAAAGTATCAATGAATTTAAGTTCATGAATATTTTTTATGTATGGCAAAAAATGTAAACGAATACATAGTTATTTCTACCATCTTTTTCCAGTAAATAGTTGAAGAAAAGGCAGTTACTGGGTAAGAAGTTTTACTTCTAAGTATTTAACGAGACATATCACTGAAAAGCCCCACGCCCACGTTGTTCAATCCTCCTTTACATCAGTTTACTGCAACTCCATCAATCCCCAAGCAACACTTCAATTACGTGCAGCGCATTCGACCCGAAGTGAACTCATCAACTCGACCGTACTGTGTCCGATTTATTACCGGGTCTTTAACGTAAATAACACCGGTTCAAATGTGAATAATAATATTATGAAACTCAAGTATTTCTATTTATAACAATATCATCGTTATTCTTGATACTTAGGTTTACTGTTCATAGTTTTATTTGCTTAGGATGAATTTCTAGAAACTCAATGCTCACTTACGTTTTTGAGCCATATTTGATATCAATTAAGGTTTAAGCTGTTAGTTGTTTAGTTAATCGTCAGACAGTTGACTATATTCTTAAAATTCTGAAATACTCCAATCGCTTTTCTAGCTGTGGAATCTTAAAATGTAAACCTGTACCTAATATACAAAAGCTATTACTACGACAATAGTCGTAGATCAATAGATTTTAAAATAAGCGACTGTGATGATGAATATTCAAAAGATTTTAAAGCAATATTCAAAAGGTTGTCAAAAGGTCTATTTGGACATTTATCTTTTTAAATTATGTAGCTATCCAAAATAGTTAAATAATACCCTAATTTTACATACAGTACATTGATATTGTAAAATACGTTACACAATTTAAACATTTGAAATAAACAAAAGCAACTATACTCTATAAATACGTCAGAATTCGTATCTACGTCAGTACATTTCCAGCAAAACCCTGTTCTATTCACAGCATAAGTAATTCGTTGCATCGGATTTATTACTGCATCGTAAATAACATTGATGGCTAACGGAAGCCTCAATTGGCAGGTGGGTGAGGAGCCCGCAGTGTATAGCAGGCAATTAGTGTTGTAATTGTTGCGAATGCGGCTGCATTGTCGGGAGTACTGACGTTTGGGAATATTGTATGGAGT
Organism: Polygonus leo; assembly: GCA_018250455.1. NCBI lineage: Eukaryota > Metazoa > Arthropoda > Insecta > Lepidoptera > Hesperiidae > Polygonus > Polygonus leo. The sequence continues at coordinate 9,138 of DWNR01002317.1, forward strand.
GGATTTATTAGGTTGCAAATGTATTAGCAATTTGTTGTCTGGATACAGTTACCTGATCTTTCCTTAAGGGTTTCATAAGGATTTGTTGTATACCATGTTAGTACCATCTAGTACCATGTTAGTACCATCTAGTACCATATAGTACCATCAACCTCATAATACTCGTTAAGTAGTTCTATTCTAGTTCATTCTAGTATATTCTAGAAAGGTATTCATAAAACAATTCTCATTTCTAATGAATAAGTGCGGTTGTTTACTATGGTATTGTAAAAAGAAGAGAAAAAATTAAATCCGCCTCCAATTTTTCTTGGATCTGTAGACATTTAGAAAAAATATGGTATTAACTTATACTCAAATAACTTAAAAAAATCAAAGGAATTTTAAGAACACACATTTCCGACCGAAATACTAATTGCTTATAAACTATTGATGCACGCTGAAATTATTATTATTTAGAGGCCGGAATCTTAATCACTGGGCTCTCCAACGTTATGTAAAAACTTAATTCGATAAATATTTTTGAAAGGATATAAAAAAATTCGCTCCTGATTTTTTTTCAACCCTACCCCTGATGGCTGGATTTGCGTAGCTTTCATTACGTGTAATCCCCTTGAAAACAAAACCCTTACCAGTATCGGGACGGGCGAGCGGGGATTACTCGGTTTAAGGGATGCTATTGGAATGAAAATCAAAAAGGTATAGGAAATGAAAATATTTCTAAGCTTTAAGGTATTACGAAAAAGTGATTATTCTTTTTGATGTTCCTGGTAAATAAAAATATTAATTATGTCAGTCTAGAGGCCCGGAAAGGTACCAACTTCTTAATACTTGGTAGTGCTATTTTTGTATATTTCAGTCGATGAGGTGATTACTAATATTCTTTCATAACACAATTCTCATTTCGAATATTATACTACAGCTAATTTTTGTTTTTAATTATAATTTTAAAAAGAAGAAAAAATGATTAGACTTTTCTTTTGTATTTTTTTTTATCTGTTAGACATGTAGAAAATAGATGGTGCAACCTAATACTCACATATTTTAAAAAGAAAAACAGAAATCTAGAGTATGATTTCTTTATGAACACTTTCGCTCTCCGACCGAAACACAAATTGATAATAAACTATTGCTACGCGTCTGTAATAGGTGTACGAGTTTTAGAGGGCAAAAGCTTATCAGACTATTACTATGTTTTTATATATGTAAGGAAAATCTCGACTCGAGAAATAATTTTGAAATTCAATAAAATTTCGCTCTTTAATCCCATTTTTTTAACCCTGCCCCTGATGGCTGGATTTGCGTAGCTTTCATTACGTGTAATCCCCTTGAATACCACAAACGTCTAATAATACCACAAAGACGCCCAGTCGCCCATCCCTCAGGACAAGCATATCGTTTACAGGATTATTTTAACAGCTGCGTCTATATTTAGCTGTGCGGATTTAAGCATCCGATATGCGTCTAATTTCGTGTGGCACTCTTTATATGATATGCGTACTCAAATACTGACGAAGGAGAGTCAAAAGTTTTCGCCTTTTGTCCCCGATATTTTGTTTTTTATAAAGTACAGTTATATACCATTTTTATTATACTGTACTAGCGGACACATAGGAGAGAGTGGGTCAATTTTTTTCCGTTTCTGCAACATTTTTCGTTGATACTCTGCTCCTATTGGTCTGCTCCTACTGCTCCTATTCCACAATAAACAGGCTGTCCAACACTAAATGATTTTTTCAATTCGAAACAGTAGTTCCTGAGATTAGCGTTTTCCAACAAATAAACTCTTCAGCTTTATATTATTAAACGTTGTATGGAAACTTATATTTAAAAAAAAACTGAGGGCTATGGGCTATGATATGGGAGGGGAGAAGAGACCCGTGCCCAGCGGTAGGACATTAATGGGTTCTGATGAATCCTTTACAATAATGTAACACAAAGGACTAATTATAAAACAAAGACTCCATCCCAAAGGATAAACATACAATTTATTATTAACAACGTCTATATTTAGTAATGCGGATTTAAGAAATTCGTCGAAGAAATAAGTCACCGTGTTCATCTATTATTAGACGCTTCACATGTTCTCCGGAAAGCTTCTTATTTTTATTAAAAATACGTGTTTGGGGAGTTAAATACTCCATTTAATCTCGCTGTAATAGTGTCAAAGGTAATTAGGAAATAATTAATACCACAACAGACGGCTCTTATCATAATTGTAAGTTATAATAAAATAAATAGGTCTAGAAATTTAACGGGTTCTACATTTATTTATGCAATATATTAATTTTATATGTTGGTTTATCTTAATACACTTTGTACATTATAAAATTAAACCTAAATAAATAACTTATAAATTAAATAGAAGACAAATAAATTAAATAGGTATTAATTAATTAATTAATTAAAGATAAATAAAAAAATAATTAATTAATTAATTAATAATATAAAAAATCTAGATCTATTTAATTTAATATTAATTATTAAATAAAATAGGTCTAGAATAATTTAATGGAGACTGCTATTATAGTATAAATAGACGAAATACTTATGTAAAAACGTTTAATATTTTATCGTACCGCGACTCTATTGATACTATGAAGACCCGCCATAGTTTTTTTCTTCAATATCTCGAAAATACATAAATCTTCGAGAAGTTTTATTACATAAAGTATAGATACTTAGCGTTCCTCAGTCATAATGATATGGCACAATGTCTTATTATATCACAAAGACTCCATCCCTAAGGATACCCATTGAAGTATAATGTAAAGTACGTTAGTACATTATATCTCAATGAGGATACCATACCATTTACAGGATTATTAACAGCGTCTATATTTAGCAATGCGGATTTAAACGATTTCTCGAAGAATTAAGTCACCCTACTTATCTATTATTAGACGCTTCACACGTTCTCCGGATAGCTTCTTATTTTTTTTTTAATTATTTTTTTTGGGTAGTTAAAGACTCCATTTTATCTCGCTGTAATGGTGTCAAAGGTAATTAGGAAATAATTATTTCCCCAACAGAGGGCTCTTATAATAATTGTCAGTTCTAAATAAAATAAATAGATTTAGAATAATTTGATAGAGACTGCTATTGTAAACACGTTTTAATTTTTTTATCGTACCGCGATTCTTTTGACTGTATAAAGACCTGCCGTATTTTTTTCTTAAATATCTCTAACGTACAAAACTTTCGAGCAGTTTTGATACATAAAGTATGGATACTTATCGTTCCTCACTCATAATGATATGGCACAATGTCTAATTATAACACAAAGACTCCATCCCTAAGGATAACATACCATTAACGGGATTATTAACAACGTCTATATTTAGTAATGCGGATTTAAACAATTCGTCGAAGAAATAAGTCATCCTACTTATCTATTTTTAGACGCTTCACATGTTCTCCGGAACGCTTCTTATCTTTATTAAACTGACGTTAAGAGTCTAAATTTAGTCTTGTTCCAACATTGTCCTTCGTTTGAGCGACTGTTTTTAAATAAATCAATCAATTTTAATCATTTGGTAATTAACATAGTAACAATAGTGTTTTAAATGCGAATATAAATATGTTTCTTTTTTTACGTGTTACATTAAAGAAGAATAAGTTAGTATATGTCTAATACTCTTAATGCCATATTTTTTATTGCTTACCTTGCGATAAGGTATACAGGTCACCTAGATAGACAGTAGTCATCTTCAACTATGAATATTAAATTTGTAAAGATAGGGGAATCGCAAATATATCACTGGCTCTTAATGAGGGCTCCTTTTGTTTTTTTTTTTCATTTAAGTTATTTAATTTTACAATAATTACTTACCAGTGCTTATTAAGATAGCCAATAGTATATAATTGTTGTAAATTACTATACTACAATACTAAGATATATTCGTATTTATGCATCTACTCTATCTATTCTATTAATTACAAATCTAAATTCATTGTTTCAAAACTTAGGAATTTTAATAAATTTTAAAATGTTACCAAAAACAAACCAAAACCAATTAGCCCACAAACAACCCAATAACTCACCACTCATTAAGGTTAAACAGCGGGTTGCATCTAGGGTTGCCACAAAACGCATCTATGTAGTTGTTTAAAAGGAAAGGGTTTTTTTTTTTT
>DWNR01002318.1:0-13267 GCA_018250455.1 Polygonus leo
TTAAAATCGGTAAAGCCGTTTCGGAGGAGTACGAAGACAAACATTGTGACACGAGAATTTTATATATTAGATATTATTTTACATATATGTCACAGTGATTGTGTACATGTATATATTATTACATGCATAAGTTGTGATACCTGAAAAAATCAACATACAACAGAAGTTACTGTAGAAATACAAATTATTATATTTATGTTCTTCTTTCTTGTTTGCTCTCATAAATGTTTTCTATCATTCCAGATTGCACCTGCAAGTACTTTCCAACAAACTTCACTGCCCCTTTCTGCAGCACAGTTGCAGCAGCTACAAGCTACGGGCACTATAATGCAGTTAAATCAAAAGGTATTAAACTCATTTATTGCTTTTGTTCATGTTTTATAATTTTTTTATTGATTATCATTTTTCATATTAAGTTATTGAAGCTAATAAATGTATTTATTTATATTTTTATATATATAAAAATTTATTTATTATGTACAATGTATGTTGTCCATATTGTTTTCTCTTAATTTTCAGGAGATTAACAGGAGGTACTTCATTTAATTAGATTAAGATACAATAGAATATTTGATTTGAGCTAAAACTATAATTTGTTTGAATTTCTCCAACAGCCTATTGTGAGCAGTGCCTCTCTAATAAATATAATATCAACAGGCCAAGCATCATCGCCACAAATTATATCTGTGAGCAAATGCATATTATATAGCATTCTTCCACATCATTTCATCTTTATTTTCTATTCTTTCTTTTGTTTAGTAATTCTCCTCTTATACATAATTTTATCCCAAAGTTTTGTTGCTGATTTATTAATACACTAGCTCTCTAGTTATTTAAATATATAATCTTATCATTAATGAGTTTGTTTTGCACCTATAAGAATTTTATAACCTTGGCCACTTTTTAACAATTCATTTAAGCATTGTTACCTTATGTGGGTGGGTATGGTTTCATTTTTTTATCATTTACATTGGTTCAATGTGTCACAGAGCATAAACATCTAATACATAATAATGATCTAATATCTTTTTAATTTTAATTAGGGGTTAAATAAATTATGTTATTGCCGTTTTATTCTAAAATTGGAAAAAAAAAAACAAAAAAATATTTATTGAATCAGAATATTTACCCTCATTCACATTTCTGCCACCCAATTGGAATCAAATCTCCACAAAGTCTAGAAGCATTCAGCATTGCCTCCTGGAAAGAAAAAAACTTTCCCATCAAAAAATTGTGCAAATCTGGAGAGAATGGTAGGCAACAAATTCTTTCTAGCCGCAGGTTCTGTGGAGTTAAAACTGTTTCTCGTGTGGTCTTACGTTGTCTAGAACAATAATGGTGAAGATCGACAGAGGATTCGGAGCTGTCTCACTGTGATTTACGCGATCATTATTCTGAATTTTGTAAACGTCTGCCCTTGTTGCTAGACTGGATTTGAGGAAGCTGTAATGAATTACACCGTGGAGAGACCATCAAACAATTACCATAACGTTTCTTTTTTGTTTCGCCTGAATTAAGCCATTGCGTTGCTCGCTTGCGATTATCGAAAAAAAATCACACATTAAATTCAGTCCATTTTTTTTCATTTCTGTACGAATTTAACAAGGTAAGGCAAGACTCAACATGCACTGCTGTTTGCAAATCAGGCAAATCATGAAAAACCCATTTTTAAGATTTTAATTTTACCCATATGGCACAAATGGCTCAGCTGTGTGAGTACGCTAATGTTAAACCATATCAATAAATCCTATATTACCTTAGGAACTGGTCTTCCACGTGGTTTATTCTTCAAACCGATGTTTCTAATACGAAAGCTTTAAACCAAAAAAGTCAGGGTGCTTTTGTTAGACATAATCTCTCCAAACGTTAAATTAACATTACGAGCAGTTTCTACTGCGTTGGTTCCTCTTCGGAATTTGTGTTCGAATTATCTGACATCATGCAGGTTTTATTATAAATGGAAGTGGTCAGTCCGTTTAGCGGCAATTTCATATTAAACCCCTGTAATGTTCAGTTCTATTCATTACTTACACACCGAATTACCCTTTAGCTTTATGTTAATAGGCATTCACCTATATGTCCTTTCCAGTAGCTTGAAATGTACCTGTTAATACTTTAAGCATAACAACGTAACATTTCATTGGTTGTGGGCTTGAATATTGGTGTAAAGTCACTATGATTGCAATATTTTTGAATTTCTCATAATCATACCCAACATTTTCAGAATTCAACTCCAACTAAAAATGTTGGAGCTCAAGAAGCCAGGGGTCAAAAAAGATTATCAGATGGGACCCCCAATCAGCTACAACTGAGACCCATTGCACCAGCTGGGTAAGTGATAGCATAAAAACCGATTCAAGTTTGCCTATTTTATATTGTCCTCTTTTACATTTGCGAAAAAATATTGTCTAAATTAACATACAGCATAATTTTGAAAAACGTCTACAGCAATTGGCGTCAGTATCATTTTCTTCGCAAATGTAAGATTTTAATTTTAATCATTGAAGTAAAAAATATTAATGAAAAAGTAAACAAAGAAAGTATTAAAGCCCTATTTCGTAATACAAGCTAAAATAGGTGATAGATTATTACAAAAAATATTAATATAATCATTCCTATTCAATATTTATATAAAATACCAAAGTCACAGTAACCGAAAAGACCACGATTAAGATTGATAAATTAAAATACGCGAATTAAAAGAAATGAGGCTCTGATACCCACAGTATCGACAGCATTAGATTCGTCAGCCAAAAAGTTTTCGAGATAGCCGTCCAAATGCATGCTTTCTAATAGAAAAAACTAGCGAACTAGCACTCCGAAATTAGTTCACGAGGATGGGAATCAACTACAAAAGAAGATTTGGTTCCTGACTGCACTGTGGGCTTTGAAGAGATCATCACATCTTGATCGAAGACTTGTTTTGATTAGTAATTAAGTGGTGTGTGAATTAATATAATGAAATGCTGCAGGTCGCATGTTAACCAGGACAAGAGCTCCAGAGAAGCACGATCGTGGAACGCCGCAGGTACATAGAAGATTTATCTGGAACACTCCAATTTGTACACGAGATAACTTGGGAAGTCTTAGCGAGTTATATCAATCGAAGCTAGTGTGAATTTGATTATAATAGAAAAAAAATCAACCTTGCTTTCCTTGAAAAAGTTACAAAAAAATTAAAGTTAAATACCTTATAACAAGGCTGCTCAATCCCACGTCTGAAGATGCCGATTTGGCCCGCGACATCTATGCCTTCGTTTAGGAAATCGGTATATCTGGTTTCCTCTCTTAAAATTCAAATAGTTAATCTCTTTGTCTTATACACCCGTGTCTGTAATTAATGGCCCAAGGATAATTTTGAAATCATCAATTTCCAAATTTGGCCTAAAAAGGTAAGACAAGCCTTCAACGACATTCATTGTAAAACTAGACTGCTCAACCTTTTGTTGTCTAAAATTAAGCGATAGAAGACATACCAAGTTGTCTCGGATATAAATCAAGTCGATGTCTTATTTATTTGCTAAATGTTATATTAATATAGTCAACAGCATATAATAGCGTACTATCATTATTCATTTTTAAAGCGATGGCGTCTTGTTGGCGACTCGTACGAAGGACGTTGCGTAGTTTCTTTTGTTGGCTTAAGTTTGAGTAGTAATCAGTAATAGAGTTAAAATATCAAACTGAATGAACTATATGGCAATAAATAGCTGTAAAGAACTTCCTGTTTCACACATAAATGTCTACAAAATTTTTAGGTGCAGTAGTTTTAACTGCTTTTGTTGGAGACGTCAGGAACAGCAGACGTCAGGATTTCTGCCTGTTCTATTCTATCTGTACTGCCTTATACTTAAAAAATCATTTTGTTCTCAAACTTTTATTCCACAGCTGTATTTAATAAGTCTTCGGAGAGCTTGGGATTTCATCTTCAGTTTTCATTCCTAGACTTAATCGAAATGAAGAATAGTCTTGTGTATATATATTATGTATTTTACTGCTTATTATCTTGTATCAATATTACTCGTTTGCGTTGCGTATGTATACTACAATTGAATATTGCATTTTCGGCGTAAAGTAAAGCTTAAACTGCGTTTTTATATCTAACAGCTCCGTACTCTCTGTACTCCTTAGATAACTCAGCAGTACTGCATCTTCTATTTTTTAGCTTTCTTCAAAGGATTTGTATGACATTTGGAGGTTACTTTCTACGGATGCGGCTCATACTTCTATTTTTAATTTTAGCTTTAATTTCAGTTTTATCGATTTGCCTGGTGAAAATCTTTTTAGGTACAGCTGTAAATGGCCTACGACGAATGGTACAGTATTTTACAAAATCATTGTTGGGTTTTTTGAATATTTATATTCTATAATTAATTATATTTAGCGGCTGTCACACTAGTTTATCCAGATATCAGACCCGGACTTGCTTTATTTATTTATCTTATTTTGTTCTTTGTATAGCTGAAACATTTGCAGATATTTCTCTAGCTACGTGAATGGAATTACTAAATTTCGACAGTCAAAATTAGCGTACGATCCTGAACGTCCAGTATAATAAAACTAATATAAAATCGTGTAAGTTTACTAATACAGTTACAGAACTTTCTTTAGTATTCTTGTAGCAATGTAAATTAATATTACAGGTATAACGCACAACAGAGTTACTTCAGAATATTGACCAGGAATATTTGCATCATTTGGATGTATGCAGATGGCTGAATAATTGTTTAATTTCATTTGAATAAGCCCTAGTCTTTTCACCTTCCAGATGGACATTGATACTTCGAGCCTGTTTTTGTTTCTTTGTTATAATTTTCTTCCACAGGTGTCTACTTTTATATCTATATGGATTAACTGCTGTAGATCTCAAAATGTTGGAGATGCTTTGTATTAAATGCATTTAGCTTTTATTTACAGATTTTAATGGTTAGCTGACCGGGTTTATTCTCATCGTCGTCTTACCAAAATACTTCAGCATGCTAATTCGCATCACATAAAAAAATAATACTAACAACGTGAATTGTAGGACCTTCGCGTCGTGTTAACTAGATTTAATAAAGTGGTACACTATTTCAGGAACGCTATGAAATGGATAGCGCCACATTTAGTCAAGATCAGGCTTTTTCTCTTACTGCTCCTACACATTGTTGCATAGCGTAATTTCAAGCATGATTCGATGCAATAAGCGTAAATTGCGTAATTCTATATGTATAATGTATGTCTTAATAAAAACTTAATTTCAATTGTTACTACAGCATTCTTTAATTACATACAGCTAGAGACAACACTGTCGTAAGCATGGGGATGAAGATCAACCCGGCGCATGGGACCATTATTCATGTTTCCTCAGGGCAACAAACTAAGTTAGTATATCTTATGGATTTTACTTAAATATATGTCTCATTTTTTTATATTCTAGCCAATTTATAAAATTTTAACATTTTTTCTTTCTAGCGTATCAGCTTCCGGAATGACGCATGATGGAATGTATATCAAGCAGATAGATAGGAATTCGATCCAAATAAATTCTGGAAAAGATAGCCAAAAACAAGATTTGACAGCGAACAAGTTACAAAACGCGGCACAAAACGTGCAAATGATAACTGTTCCTCAGGGCATGACTGTACTTCAGAATCCTCTCAACATTAGCCAAATGCCCACAGTAATTGGACAGCCCAACAGCCAGGTGTACATGATCCCCGCTAACCATCCGAATTTAATGCAGGGTGGCTTGCCTCCAGGGCTGTTAGGACAACAAATGCTGCAGCCTGGACAAAATGTAACGGTGATGCAGCCAAACCAGCTCGGCGTACCAGGCGGTGTCCAGTATAACGTGCCATTAATGCCTATGAATATGCCACCAAATTCACAGTACATGCCTACAGGAATAAACTTAAATGCTCAACTTTCAGCTCAGCAATTAAATGCTGCTTTGGCCGGTCAGCAACTGACAAATTCCAATTTATCAGTATCCGGTACAATACCTATAGTTCAAGCTGCGCCCCCCTCTTCTCCAATGGCAGCTCAAACAATACCTGTCACCCAACCGCAGCAAATTCAGCAGTTACTTCAGCAGAATTCTACGTATATAACACCGACATCCCAATACGCTGGGATGCCACCTCAATATATGATGCAAGCCAATTCCGGCACTATAACTATACCCGTTTCTAATCCGAACGTGCAATATACCATACCAGCTAATCAAGTAAGCAACCCAACTCCGACGAACGGTAATGGACAGCCGACTACATCGACTGACAGTGACAGCACAAGTGGGACGACTAATCAGACAAATTATATAACCTCATCACAAGATTCAGGATACCCCTTGTCGAACGCAACGAGCGTTCAGAACAATGGGCAACAAGCTTTTTCAGCGGATGGCAGTACGACGCCTACACCAGGTTTTACGCCCAACAATCAGACGGTGACGCAACAAACCTACGCAACAGGTAATGGCAACAATTCTCAGAGTCAAGCTTACAGCGTCAGTCAAGCGACGACCACCCAACCTCCTAGCTATAATCCTGCAAATGGGTCAAACCAACAAACAGCTAATCAGAGTTTTGTTCAAGCATCTACACCAAACTCTCAAAATTCTTCGCAAACAAGCTTCTCTCCTTCGACTACGCCAGCGCCGAACCAAGCGTATCCCGCAGCCTTGCCAAATATGCCAAATATCGCCTTTCCACCTAATCAAAACCCATACCCTAACGCTACCGGACAGAATCTAGCAGCTTACGCTAGCAACAACTACCAGTATACGAGCAGGCCATGGTTCAGGCCGCGATATGGATCTCCTCAAGGCTCACCGTATGGTCCTGGAACTGCTCCTCCTAACGGACCCCCGATGCCCGTACCTCCGCCTTCGGGAAACTATAATTATTGGCAAGACAGTTGAGATATACAGGAAATTCTTGGTGGTGAAGAAGAAAAAATGTAAATGTAAAAAACTTGAAAGTGCTCGTGGACATTGCAATATCTTAGAATCATAATTATGTAATGGGACTGACACAGTATTAATGTAACCATATTCGTAATAAGTGAAACTTTGTGACTGACATAATGACACATTGTAACATAGCCCATACTTAAATCATTTTATGAGCCTACAGAAGGTTGAATGTAAAGTATGATTGAAGTATGAGACTGTTCTAGATTAAGTACATTTTAAAAATGTATAGAAATAAATATTATAGATATTATAGCAACACGCAATAACTGTTTTTATTTATATGTATATGTGAATATATATGTGAATGGGATTTACTTTTAATTGCTTCAAAACATTAAATTAGGTTCCCTCACAAATCGAACGAAATAATTAAACCTCGACATTCATATTTTTTTTCTTAATTGCTGTCAAATGTAAGTATGTATCAACTGTCAAAATTAAAAAAACCTACGGTACTTCGCATTTGGTAATTTATACTTTGTATAAGTTTCATTGTTAGAATTTATGTGAAAAAAACAATAGGAAAATGAGTTCTGAAAATCGTTATCCAGTCACCGCATCTCTTTTTATGTTAAGAGAGATAAAGCATCGCCAAGAAAAAGTAAATCGAGGATATCAGCTCCTGAAGCGTAAAGCTGAAGCTCTTCGTTTGAGAGGCAGACAAGCCACGGCAGAGCTGGCTACCACTCAGGCCGTGATGGGACACACGTTGAAGGAAGCCTATATTTCACTAGCTGCAATTAAATTCACAAATGGCGAATCGAATGCTTTAGTACTTGAGAACGTTGGCGAGGTATGCAAATTTAATTTTGCCTCGGGTTAATACAAAATGATCGAGATTATTTTTTTTGTTATTATAGTACTTTTGAAATTCAGTTACAAACTTCCGAGGTCAACAAATAAATTTGTACTAAATTCTAAATATCCCTCATTGTAGTCGGTAAAGTAAGGTAAAGTTTTGTTTTTTTAATATTTTTAAAGCTAGTCGGTACCTAATTATTTTATCCTAGGCTCAAATCCGAGTGCAGCGAATTCCAGAGAACATTTCTGGAGTATCCACTGTAGCTCTGCAAGCCGTAGAAGACTTGAGCATCAGTGACTCGATGCGCTTCGCTGGGCTCGGTGCTGGAGGTCACCGAACTGGCGAAGCGAAGAGGACTTTTAGAGACGCCATACGGATTTTAATCAAGTTCGCTTCTTTAAGAAACACCTGTTATTTGCTGGATGAAGCTATAAGAGTTACACTGAGGTGATGTTACATATCGTATCGTAGATCGCAAAGTGTAGGTACATTTATGATTTTCAAGAATAAAAATGTTCCTACGTGAACATATTTCTGCCATAGTATGTACATACACGGTACATGGACTGTAAATATATTCAATATAAAAACTTTAAGAGATCTTTAAACTTTAGATAGGTATTTAATTTCCAGAAAATTAAATGGTATTGAAAAGGTTATAATACCCAAGCTACGTAATACCGAAACCTACATCTTGATGGAAATGGATGAAAGGGTGAGAGTTATCTTTACACTATTACTTTAGTATTTTATAAACATTTCCTAATTGAAATATTTCGTGATAGGAAAGAGAAGAATTTCATCGTTTGAAAATGGTGAAAGCAAAGAAAAATTCAGGACGATTATTAGGAAAATTTAAATTTGGAACTTGGAAATTTGGAGATAGTGGAGAGACAAACGGTATGTTTTAGTATATAATGTTCTTAGTATCACCTTTTTTAGCTTTTATCTTCATATGTATAGAGCCAGATAGATAGAATAACGTAAGAAGGAGTTGCAAAATAAAGCTCTTAACTGAATTACTTCGTCTCATATCTCAATGACGATTCCGCTTATTCAGGCAGGTTTGTCGGCCTAAAGTTACAGTTTGGCTCTGCCGGGTGATTGATTGAGTGGCATGATGGCGTGGTGTCGCAGCCTAACAACACATTAGCGACATTTTAAAATGATAACTAATATCTGATAGTCAATATTCATCAATCCTTAGTATTGTTAAAAATACCATTTTTTTTAAATACTCATTCACATCCTTCAAAAATCTTTCTTTTGCTAAGATGGCGAAACTAATTTCAAAATTGCAGATGCATCGTCAACTAACCCAACCTCTCCGTCACAATCTGTGGAGAGCGTGTCTAAATATCCATGTGGAACTCCACCACCATCGGAATCCGGAGGGGACTACAAGCCAATGTGTTATCCACATTATTGGGATGATGAAGATTTACTGTTCTAATGAATTAACCTATTTGATTTGTTGTTGGTTTAAATAAAGTTAAAAGAAGCTTACATGTCTATGATTCACTTATATTTATAGGTAGGTCAAAAATAATGGAAAACATCGATTTGATTAAAATTTATTTCTAAAGGAAAATCTGACGTAGAAGAACTAAGAACAATATTAAAATTGATTCACAGCACCCAACCGTTATCTAGTCTTTCTTCCATTGGCTTGGTAAAGTACTGACATCTTCGGAATTTTTCCAATATCTCACCCTGAAAAAATTTAAATTTTAATCAAGTATCATAAATAAACACTGAAAATGTATGTCATGATACCGCATTCAGTAAAAAAAAACTTACAGGCCCAGTCTTTTTTACTGTCTCGCTGTAGTATGTTATTGCACTAGATCCAGTACCGTACAGCGGATATTTCAAATGCATCTGTAATAATCAGGTTAAATGGATAATTAGATAGTTTGTAATCGATACACTCAACGTATCAAATTATGCACGTGGTTTCAGATTCGCATATTTCCTATGTTCGATATTTTGACCGGGTAGGTACTACCGCCACACTCACTATCCTCTGCGAAACAACTTGCATTTCGATTTTGAAGAGGCATTGTTGCCGACTATAATTATTATTAATCTCGTGGCGAACATCTTTGTCCTTAAAGGTCATCGCATCTGTTGTCAATCTCAGATACAATTCAATCGTAATTGGATTAGCAACACATGTCCCTGGCAGGGGCGTAACTATAGGGTGGCAAAATGCCACGGGCCCCCGGACAGAGAGCATAGGCAGAACCCTGTCTTTTTGATAGGTTTTCGTCTTAAAGTAGTACAAACAATACTGTTCATTTCCACTGCTTAGTAACGCAGCATTCAAAAAGGCATTCATCTAAACATAGCTCTTATTCTGGTTATTACAATAAATTTTAGACGATAGTCTGCACGCTGCTAGCACGCGAAAATTCATCAAAATACTGACGAATTGCAGGTGCCTATGCCTATCTGATAAATTTGCCACGCGCCTCACACGGTCTTATTATCCCACGGCTTCTACAATATACATATAAATTCAAGATAACTAGGTCTTTACATCTTTATCAGCGGTAACTTCTAGATTCCGAGGTTCAAACTGATCTTTGACGAAATTTGCATCGTACTCCGAACAGTATTCTTCGACTGGCTGGGAAGTCTCCAATTCCTCGATCACCTCATCAAGCATTTGCTCCCAAAAAAAGTCCGTTAACATCCGCTTTCGAATACCTACGAATGATACAGCACACATATAATTCTGGAAACAGTAGTCTTGTTGCAGTAGAAACATGAATTATAACTCATTCATACTTCACCTAACAGACACTAAGTAGTTATCACATTTCACATCGCTTTGTGATCCTTCGCACGCATGTTACATGATTCTGCGTACCGCAGCTGAGCATAAATTACCTAGTGTAATAATCGCCATGGCAAATAATTAAGTAGGTATCTAAACTACCAAAATGTAAAAATCATTCATTATAGTTTTACCTTCACCGTACTTCGGTTTCTTAGGAACTCTATAGCTGTCGCGCATTTCGCTGCCTTTGGCAGGAACTTCTCGACCATCCTGTAATATCCAAGGACGGCTAAAGTTCTTTCCTTTTCCATAAGCAGATGGTTCTATTGGAGCTTTTGGGTGAAGTTTTATTCGTTCGAGTGGTCTGATTTTTAATTGTGGTTCTTCATCTAACGGTTCTGGGATATTAGCTTGAACGCCTTCATCAGTCGTATCTGAGTCCATAATAGACTGATGTTTTCATAAATTATTAACAATATTTAAAATATAAAACCTGAGTGAGCGTGAAACAGCGTTGCTAAGGAAGTCGAGTCAACATTAAAAATGTTTGCCATGTTTGTTCGATTTAGCGAAAACAAAACGCAAGCTGTCAAAAAAAGACCAAAGTTGTCAAAACCGTTGTCATTGGAAAACGAAAGATGGCCGAGGCTTGTCAAATAGCTAAAAAACAAGATTTACCTCCTCCGGGAGGGTATAAACCAATTCCCTATAAAAGGATCCCGGCCAAGCAATTCTTTAGTGGTACGTACATCGATTACATTATTAATTTAGTAACATAAACATATTATGTAACCTCCAAGCTTAGGTTAGGCATTGGTGTTTTGAAGGTATTTTGATTCGTTTTATTAGTAACTTATCCGATTTCTGCTTTAATACACAGTGTATTATTGTTACTTTATGATATATGTAGCGATAGCAACACTCAATGTTACATGTAAACATAAAAATAACCTTCTCAAGTTATCTAATTATTAAATCAATTACCAATTGTTATTGTTGGATTTAGGATATACATGGTTTGCGGGGTACATCGGCTTGACCGTGGTGTCTGCCTACTTGTACAACATAACGCAGAAGAAAGTCCTTAAAAATGAGATTGAGATGCGATCTGCCAAAATGGCCATATATCCAATGCTTCTGGCTGAGAGGGATCGAGAATACTTGAAGCAGCTGCGTAGAAACCGCGATGCTGAGGCGGAGCTCATGCGTGATGTGCCTGGATGGGAGGTAATATTATTTTTATGTCATTACATTTGCAAGTTTCAGTCTGCGCAGATTGCTATTCAGCAAAGTTGTATCCTATCGGAGTGTACATGCAGTATACATTATACAGCTATAAGGAGGATTTGGAAAGTAGAGGTTTATACACAAGTCTAATAAATCTTAGTTCTTAAGAATAGTTAGAGCAGTGTCAACTTTAGATACAATACAATCTTGCTTGGGTTAGTAGGAAATGTTTATGGACAGGAATGACTACTTACTTTCAAATAAAGTGCATGCCTTTTGCTACCTTTATATGTTTAATTAAATACTTATTTCTTTTAATTTCTAGGCCATCCAACATGTAATGTTACATTACAATTTAGTTTATTTTATTTAGTTTCTTTACAATTAAATGAAGCTAGGTTCTTGGAAATGATTGCATAAAAAAATCATTTATTTATTCTTTATACGTTTATATCACTTACAATTTATGACCGAAAGTGTATACATTTATGGAACATTTCATTAAAGATATAGAAGTCTCATTTTAGGAAACTTAATTATCCATTCATATTTTACAGGTTGGCACTTACTATGGCGAGAGGATCTACAAGCTAGTACCTCCAGATTCGCTGGTAGAACCTATCTTCCACGAATACTATGCTCACAGTGCCCCATCCGAATGGTTCAAGAGGGCATACCTTAAGCTACGCTCTTAAATGTAGCCACTTTAATTCAAATTATCGGTAGCACAGTGATGCGAGTTACCTACTGTATAAATTTTGAAAACAACCAAAATCTACAGAGCCTAGTACAATGAATCAAAGAGAGGCATGAAATTAAAATATGAAAATTATTACTTAAATAGGTACAATACATCATTTGTTGTGAATTTCAATGCCTTGTTAATTTATGTAGTTGCTTTATGAATAAAGATTGATGTATGTATTGAAGTCGTATTATTCATTTTCATTCTAATTGAACATAAGATAAAAAACGCTTGTGAATTGGGCATTTCAAAACTTGTCAATAAAAAGGACCTAAAGGCCTAAACTGTTTTAATAGACACTGCATATCTTTGACTTATATTTAATTATAACTATGTATTATATACATAAATGTACAATCTATCAGAGCACCTAGGGATAGGTAATGGTCAATAACAGTCGTTTTTGAAGGACAAAATTCTGCTTTCTTGTTTCAAGTGTCTATCTATTAAAATACATGACATACAGCTCTGTGTCAGACGTACGGAGAATAAAGTCTTACTAATAGGGTCCTGTACTCAAAGTACCTGTACTCAACTTAGGGTTCTGTACTCAAAGGGTACTACTTTGAGTACAGAACCCTAAGTTGATGTTGAAATTCTTGTTATTTCACGAGCAAAAAAAAAACAAGTCTTTATTATTAAAAAAGTGTTTATTACGAAACTCATTAAGATGACATGTAGGTAATGAAAAAACAACCCAATTATCTCGTACAATGGAAACATTAATTCTATTATGCACCAAAATATAAC
>DWNR01002319.1:0-13265 GCA_018250455.1 Polygonus leo
AAGTAACTTTGTTACATAATTAGGTAAATAAATATTAGTATTTCGTATACGTTCTCCAGCGACTTTGGAGCACAACGAGGACAAAGCATACTAATAAAAAAATAGGTATACTAGTTTTTGTGTATGAATCTTAATTCGAAAATTACTGAGTAATAAATAACGCGTAATATAATAAAATTGCCTTATCAAGCAATTTACTTTCATGGATTTCGCTCCGCTATAAGTACTACCCGGAATTTTTTATTAAACTTTTTACCGGGAAGTTTTTTAAACTTAATCATATCCAATCTGAGGTCCATTTTCGGTGTCTTATGAATCATTTGCTAAATTAGAGCAACGCTAAAAGTAAACTGTAAATAGTTGATTGACCAAAAATGTTTCGGAAATATGACCCCTCACACAACACGTTAAGAACTATTACGGAGATTAAAATAATTAGGTCTTGTCGAACTGCCCACACTTTGGCGCAAATGTCAAAAGTATGCGTCGGCGGTACCTACTCATACAATTTGAACAATTACATTAATTTGTTTACTAGGTCGGTTGAATGTCCATTAATTATATGCTATAAAACACGCCATGTATTTTTAAGCAATAATATATTTATACTGTTCAAAGCAAAGGTACAAACAATTAAATATTTCAATATACTTAGGTTAGGTTAATCTGTAACCACTTTGTAATATACGTGTTAGTCCGGGTCTGATTTTTTCGTTTTTACGGTATATAGGTACTCAAATTACACAGTGACATATTTTTGACGTCATTTTAAATATGACGAAGAATGAACTTGACTTCGATGTATTAAAATGTATCATAATATATTACCTTTAGTGTAAAGCGACCTCGGAAGTTTCCTGGGTTAACATCGTATCATCCGTGATGTCACTTCTGTAACTTTGTCTATGGTAAGGCTAACTGGAAGGTTAACATGCACATAAAGAATCAGATAACAAGGGAGTTTTATTAAGGTTAAAGTTAGATCCTAGTTTCCCAGCAGTAATTTTTATCTTATTTTAACCGAATAAAACTGTATTTCAACATTTTTGCTGAAAGTCTTTTGAGTACTCTTTCGCCCAAAAATATCAAATCTTTCATGTTCCTACAAAAAGATATACGTAAATTTTACCAAGACTTCATAGACGACGGATACTTCAAAATAAAAAAAAACACCCAGATAAAGCTTAAACACCCACAAGCTCCTAAGTTAAAAACCAGAATGTTCTCGAACGTATCCAATGCACATGTAGATATGTTAATTCGCATGCATCTTGACTCATAGGTGCAAACAAATATTTACTGGTCAATAACACTTCAAAGTCATACTTCATTTTAACCTGTCAAGACCGAACAAGACAAAAACTGTACAATACAAGGAACCCATTGTATTCGGTAGGCTGTACGTGGTACGTAAGTAGGATCATGACAATTATTTAATTATACACGGTGTATGTCATTGTCCTTTTCATCAAGCCTCTTTTAATTCACAGAATATAGTGCGGCATGTTTCATATTTCAAACAATGAATATACTTTTTGGCTAAATAATCAAAACTGAAGTCGATTTGGAAGGTACGAAATCCTGAAATCGTAATCCGACTCTCGCTTCGCACGAAATATTCTTATTGATTACTGTGTCAATAATACATTAAGGTAAATATTTATTTGTGTATAGCAACCCTAAATAACTTTACGATGACACAACCAAAAACACTCAGAAATAAAATGTCTGTGGTCACAACATCGTTTATCTCGCCTTGAATATTTCTCTGCAATGTCTATGGTAAGCTCATAAAACAACCTCAACAAAACGCAAGTTTATTAGGAGTACACAATCTTAAAAAGCTTTTAGACATAAAACTTGAGCCTTTTACACTTCTTGAAGTGACATTGCATAAAGTAAACTTGCTTTATCCAAGTGCAAGTATGTATAATATTATCTTCAAGTTATTGCGTAAAGGAATAGACATACTAATGGAATGACTTTGCAAATGTTTTGAACCCGCATAGAAGCCCTTAAAATTCTATTGACATTTTGTCACAACATATTCTTATGTAAACAACTTTATTTGAAAACTAAATATAAGGTTGCATGGTTACAGCCGTAAGTAGATGTGTTGTTATGTGGTTTGTGTGTATTACAGAATTTTGGATAAGTATAGAATGCTGCCGGCGCCCTAACAATTGAATGGAGCAAAAGAAGCGCTGCCCGTATACCGTTTGTATTATAATAAATGATGACATAACTTAAAAAAAAAGCATCTTTTGAAAATACAAGCTACATACATAGCATGCGCACTAAATACAAGACATCGTGTACTTTTAAATATACCCATAAAATCCAGTCATTGCTAATGATGAGTCATTAAGGTCCAACGGATGAAGCAATAATCACGAGGGTAGTTCGACAGAGCTCCATAAATAATTCTGATACTAAACAGCTGACAATAACCAAAAAAGGACAGACACTTTCATGGTTTGTTGACCAAACGTCTTTGTAAAAGATATCCCACCATTTATCAAGCATTCAAGTGAAATAGAATGTATAATTCATTAGCGAACTGGCGCTATCTCGATCACTCCAACGTTAGCTCGGCGCCTACTTGATAGAAGCCGTTGATAACATAACTGAGACATGTTTTTAAATCAAACAGGACTAAGAAAATGTTTTAAGACATCGAAGTGGCAAATAAAAGTAACAAATGAGCCCGCAAAGCTTTACTTTAAGTGACGTCCACCCAAGATCAACGAGATGGCTTGCTACCTAGGGTCTGTGCTACGATTTGTTTATTGCCAGAAACCACACCACTTTATATGAAATATACACATTTGCTTTACAGATAGTGCATCTTTATAATAAAAATCTCGTGTCAAAAGACATCCCGGCAAATTCCCGCAACTAGGTATCAGATGATTTTAATGAAATTTCGCAAATATATGTAACTTTATCTAACTGAAAATATAGGGTATATTTTATTTAGATTATTGACCGCGATTTGTTTTATTTAGTGACAGAATTAAATTAAACTTTGTTGACAAAACAACGTCTGCCGGATCCACTAGCACCTACTTAATAAAATAAACAAGATCTAATACTTTTCTCGATTGAAGTTTAAAAGCAAACTATATTATTATGCAAGTACTTACCTCTACACTAAATAATACAGTAGCGACATTGAATATAAAAAGACTTATTGAGTTACTCAGTTTCCAATCATAAAACTAATCATCATAACTAAAATTGAATATCAAGGCAAAGCCAGTATTATGACGGGTTCTGTCTTAGAAATTAATGTTGCGTGTTAATAAGTTCTTGCCGGTTACTCCAATTAACGGGTTTAATTGAACTTACATTGAACACATCATCAGGTCTTACAAGGTTAAATTTTAAATCAGAAGCCAGTAGCCCGATGTAGATAAATCTTTTTGACGTTGTGATATACCATGGAGTCCACTGTATCACGGCGCTGAAAGAGTATTTATGCCGGACTCTTGCAGGCTTCAACATCACGATATTCGTCACTTACGTCCTTTTTTGGAACTACTACCGTTTTCATATTCTGCCATTGTCTCGAAAGAGCTCATCGATTAGCTCATCTCTCTCTCTCTGCAGTAATAGTCTGAGATCTTACCTATACCGCAATAGCACTTTCCTGCACCGCACGCCTTCTCGCTCTTGACTCGTAAATTTAACCAGCACAGATACCATTACAACATACTTAATAACGAAAGAAAAAAAAACTGTATTTTCAGC
Source organism: Polygonus leo (assembly GCA_018250455.1). NCBI lineage: Eukaryota > Metazoa > Arthropoda > Insecta > Lepidoptera > Hesperiidae > Polygonus > Polygonus leo. The sequence continues at coordinate 3,754 of DWNR01002319.1, forward strand.
AGCAACGATATAGATACCGTTACGTTCCAACCGAGTTTCTTCATAAATAAATTAAAAATATTTATCAAAAGCATTCATTTACTGATTCACATTGATTTGAAAATCTAATACCAACTAGATCTAGCATTATCCTTGCCATCAAGTTATGCCATAGAGTCTAAATTCAAACTTCGACGTCATACAATGAAAAAAATATAACAGTTATAACTAAAAAGAACTAAAAAACGATAGCCAAAAACGCAAAACATTATTTGTTCGTTTCCGCTCTTTGCCTATCTCTAGTAATGATTAATATTTTGAGTGTCTAGTTTTAGTTCCCCGTTAATTTATTTATAATCTAACTTTACCTCGGTCTATTATCAAATAAAGATCATTAGCAACTAAGCCGCAATTAGTTGATGTAATCTACTCTTTATTCGAATAAAGCTTTAGAAATATACAACGCATAAAAGATAAAGGGACAAAGTTGCATATCTTCACGTAGTAGGTACCTATGTAGTTGGTTACAATTCCGCGCGATAGTTTTCCCGCCATACTTCTTTTGCTTATTTCACATTGTGCGCGGATTACAGGAAATTGAGTCAATTGACTTTTGAATTTGTCCATCTGTAACGTGGAACCGTTTTTAGCCTATCTTCTCTATATATTTCCTACGATTTATGATTATAAATCATTGCCAGTAGCCCATTCACGGAATACAATGTCTGTTACTTGCCAACTTTTACTCCATCAAAAATGTAGCAGTAGGTACTTAAGACGTGTATTTATTACGGCTATCAAATCATGTGAGACAAGAACTCTAATTTTCCTTTCACTATGCAGTGATTTTACTATTTTTATTACACTTTCTATTTAATACTCGGCAATCTACTTGATGGTCACATTACGTGTTTTAATAGACAACTGCAGGCTATAACTATCTAATCAAGGGAATTTTTAATCAAATAAGGTATCTATTAAAGAAAATAATATAATAAAAGAGACAGTTTGATAATGGTCAAGTAACAACAAAAGATCTTTGATAAATATTGTAATTATTATCAGTCGATGAACGAATGTAGTTTATTAAAGAATTATAAATACACTAGCGGGCGTTCTTCTGCCAGTAACGTTAATTTTCCAATAAAAAAATTGAGGTCTGAATCGAGATTGAAATTATCTTAGCTCAATTTGGATCATGTTACAAACTTACAAAATTTCATTAAAATGTTTCAGTTGCTTCTGAGTTTATCCCGAATCGTAACACAACTTTTTTTTATAAATTAAGCGGTTTTGTGATTTAAATATAAACATAAATTCCAAACATACCACTCCACAAAAATTAAAGGTGACATGTTAACTACTTGAATCAAAATGATCGGTATCGACATGTGAAATGGAGTGTATCGTAAGTTAGCGTGTAAGTGCATGACCATCAAATTCAGTTAATGCTTCATGCGGTAACCGCGTTCATTGCGCAAGCACCGCCCATTGATCATTCTGTATGAATAGACGCCGAATAGCTTCAATATGTATAAAGTTCAGTTACGGTCTACACAACCCACGAATACACGCTTCTTCCACGTCGTACATATTTGGAACACGTGTATACACATTATAAAATGTTTTGTCAACTATTTATTTTATTTTAAGCCTGATATCAAGCGTTAAATCTGTAGAAATTTGTGTTTTAACATCACTTCAACATCCCATCTATTTATATTTAACAACTATTTTTATTTCGTGCCAGAACAGAAGACCATTAGGATATGTTAACTGCACTACGGCCGATCAATGAGTATTAATAATAATTCTACAATCGACATATAAAATGGAGTGTATCGTGTAAATGCATGACCATCAAATTCAGTTATTGCTTCATGCGGTAACCGCGTTCATTGCGCAAGCACCGCCCATTGATCATTCTGTATGAATAGACTTGACTTGTCCGAATAGCTTGAATATGTACCTATCAAGTCGTTCAGTTATGATCTACACAACTTTAAATTACACGATACAATTTAAATTCTGACAACTGTTTACTTTATAAATTTACGCCTGTAACGCCTGATATACAGTATCAGTAGCAGATGACACTTGGAGGAAGTCCAGTTTCGCTGTGACACAGATATCATCAGGATATGATATAGAGCATCATCAGGGTATATTTACTCTACAATAGTCGGTCAATAAGTATTCATTCTATCAAATTTTATATTTCTTTTATATCTATGATTAAACTTGCTACGAAATCTTCACCCAGTCGAATGCAGGTTTATAATTATAATTATTTCAAGAAAAAATCATTTACTTCTACATAGTTATAAAATAAGTTACTTAGTACAACTTCTGCGAAAGAACTGTTTCGTAACATTCATAGACAGCATATTTAATTAGCATTCGCTTTGTGTTTATTAACCCGAGCTTTAAAAATCCCAGCGTAAACTATAGAAAGGAGGAAAAACTGTAACTAGCTTAAAACTTTGAACGACTCGTGTCCATAATTACTCTACTTATCACACTTTCATTGCTTAATGATAATCGTGTTACGCAAGAGACACTCGGAGGCATGTTATCTAGACATCAGGTTGATATGAAACCACTGGGCGTGTGTGATGTGCAATTTCCTATTGGCTCATTGTTATTAACGTACCTACCATTCATTAGACATTAACACAAAAAAATAGACATTTAAAGGAATTAACAACTCAAATAATATATGTCAGTGTGTAAGTTTGCCAGGTGGTAGAATTCGTGTAGTTCGGCCGGGGAGGTACCAACGCCACCGTCATAATCCTCCGTGAAGCAATTTGTTGTGTTTCGGTTTGGAGAGGCGTGGTTGCCGGCTATACTTGTACACGAGGCGAACATCTTAGTAGCAACGCATTTGTGATCAAATTCAGGTATGATTCAATCGTACTTGGGAATGATTACTGATATCTATGGGCGGCAGTGGTCTCTTACCATCAGGTGGACTGCATGCTCGTTTGTTACCTCTATATAGGTATATACAATAAAAAGGTACGTTGTCATGGATTATACTATGTATGAATAACATTATAATTGAATAATTTATCTGAAGTAAACATATATTTATTAGCACTTAGGTATGTTAGATATAATCTTAAATCGATTAGTTAGGTGTTCAGGTGTTAGGTGATTATTTATCTACGATAAATTCAATACGTTTTTTATTTAATATAAAGGACTTTGCCGCATAGCGACCACATCGTCCTGTAATTACTACTAACATATAAATTGAGAACAAAATTTAGGGAAAACAAAATTAATTCTTACGTAAACCTAAATCTGCTAATTTAAATATGTATTAGGTACATCCTTCATGACTCCACATACACATTTCAATTTGGTGTAAGAGCTTTATTCATTAAGAATGCGAATTTGTTCGGTAAAATGTATCCAGAATGCAATTATAGGGCGATTTTGACATATTTTATTCCAAGATTTACTTACTATACTTATATATTACTGTGGCGATTCCAAATCATTTCTCAATAGGTTACCACAAGTAATAACCACACCCAAGTGACGTATGCGAAATCATTGCAAAACTTAAAATCATTGGTACTGATAATGAGTTATACAAACAGTTATATCTCAAGGCGATCTAGCGAATCAAAAAATAAAGCTTTGCTATAAAGACCATCACGATATCGCTAAGCAAAGCAAAATACGGTTATGATAGTTTGCTGTTGCAATCAATCTGCCAAAATACTGCCGTCTTAGTTGTTTTTATTTAGTACTAGCTGACCCCGCAAACGTTGTTCTGCCATAAAAAATGTCAAAATTGTATGACTGTGTTTTATTCTGATGTATATATTATAAACTATATTATTGTTAAGTTTCATTAAAATCCATTCAGTAGTTTTTACGTGAAAGAGTAACAAACATCCATTCTTACAAACTTTCGAGTTTATAATATTAATAGGATAAGTAGCAAACAAGACCGAATAAAATCAATTTTCCCATTCGCAAACGCCCAATCACAAAATTTGCTAAGATATAATATAATTATCGTAAAAATAATGAAGATAACAGTTACAGACTTATTCATCGATACGCTTGATAAGTAGTTGTAAAGCCTCTCCATAATACTGAGTTTATCTACCCAACACTTCAAAATGCATATAGCCGAACATAGAAACCCCTCCTTTTTGCATTTTGTTCAAATCAGAACAGAAATCAAGTCAACATATCTACACGTGGCTTGACACGAGGTAGCAGAGGATTATGAGGGTGGCGGTGGTACCTCCCCGTTCGAACTACATGAGTTCTACCACCTGGCGACATATTACATTTCAAGAGGCAGTGAAACCGAAACACAAAGAGTCCTACTTCAACTACAAACAAACATTCTAATAACATAATCTCTCATACGACATACAATACCTAGTCACGTAAACACGATACGTTGAACCGGAAGGCTAGGAAGCTATTGTTTTCCTGACGCAATGGTGAGATGGTAATCCATCATCATAAATGTACCTTCCTTTCTTTGCACAAAATATTATATCTGCTACCTGTACTACGTTTCACTTGCTCATTGTTGTAAGCACGATTATTTCGTCTATTGTTCTCCATTTTTAATGTTGATACGATTTTGATTGGTAAACTTTACAGCCCATGAAATAGATACAGTATTAGAAGCTTGGTAAGCAGTTCCACGAGCAGCCCTATTTGGATCACTTATTTATTATAATATGAAATAGTTAATGCTTGTCTTAAATTACAGTGATTTTATTTAACACTTTATTGTTAACGAGATAATAAAGGGCGGACTTAATACCTTTTCTACCAGTCAAACCTAACATAACATAATATTTTTCATAACATCAACGACATCTTCACGTGTGTTTTTTTTAATACCATAAACAATTTACCATTCTTTAGTTCATTATCTGTTAAATGTTTTATCTTATGACCATCTAAAACATATTGCAAAGTGCCTATAGCGCAACATTAAACAATGGAATGACGATTGTCCAATTCCAATAATAAATTTACGCAACACTGACCTTGCACTTACTAACTTTTATTTTTAGAAACTGCTAGAAGCAATTTTGCACCTTTAATGGCTATCGATAATACGGCTTTGATACATTTTGTCGTTCGCTGTAATTATAGAGTTCTTGACCATAATGTAGGCACCTTGCATGCTCGATAAATGAAAATGTAAATTGATTTCTTGTGCGGCACTCGCCGGTGCCTTTTTATCGTTTTACTATATAACTAGCTTTTGCCCGCGGCTTTGCATGCAGCACATTAACTTAATAATAATTTGACTTTTTGGCGGTGTAGAAAGTTAAAACATACACCAGATTTCAAGTAAGACCATAAGCATAACAACTGTGAAAACCGCTTCTAATTTCATGCAGTAGCTCATTGCTGTTGTAAAGATATATATTCATTTTTCTTAAATATCAGACATCACCCAGTTACAATTTTATTATATAGATATATAATGTATATAATACCCTGCATATAATGTTATGATATCAATACAAGACGTATTTCCAGTCTCTAGTAACATTGTTTCTATTGTGATGAATCTGTCGCTACTACTATGTATGCAGCGAACAGTTTTCTGTTGTCACTTCTGAGTAAACCGCTACCCACTACTTCTAAAAGTGATCTACCTACTGGTGACCTACTTGATCTTACTCGTATATATCCGTGGGAGTCTGTGGTGATCCTAGCAAGCATCACTTGTATCACAAGTTTTTCAAAGTAATGTACGTATTAGAATTGAACAAAAAATGATAATTCCATTTTAATGGAAAACAAAATGTTATGAGAAAATAGACTTAACGCTTTTTATTTTAAAAGGTAACTTAATCCATCACTGAATCAATATTGAAGATGATGATGATGATATTAACAAAGATATTTATAGGTTACTTTTAAAATTATTATCTTAAATAACGGTACATTACACAATAATAACGAAATGTAATTACAAACAATTAGATATAAGATGTTATATTGACATAAAATAATGTGAAATGTTTTACTTAACAGTTAAGAAAGCTATTTAAAGCTAATTTGCTTACGAATTAGGAAAGGTTGAACGTGAGATATACTATCGCAATATCAGACAAACATATGCAACGCTGTGCAAATATCATTAAAAGTTGAGTTGTTATTTGCATCTCTGAATCTTACAAAGGCTTTGTATCTCGAGATCTTATCTCTGTTGTAAAAGATGTACGAAACATTTGTCTTGTCAAACACAAAGACGACAGCACACACGTAGATTTCATAAAAATTGACTCCTAAAAGATTTATACCATCAGACTATTACGTCTATTATACGTCTAAATTAATAACCACAAGCCATTAGCTAAATAAAAACATTTTAACAAAAAATAGAACCGACTTCAAGATTAACTAAAAAAATTCTATATCGGTGCCAAGTGTGCCAAGAAGGAGGTATATTTAGTTAAAAAGTTTTTATTTTTCTAGTTTTAGTGGCAGACTCAAATCCACAGATATAATATTAATATATATGTGCTCAAAACACAGCCGAATTTATAACCTCTTCTTTTTGAAGTCGGTGAAAAAGTAATCCTACTCTAAATCACTTAAAAACAACCAGTGTAGAGTACTGTATATACTAGAGCTACAAGGAAACAAGAAACAAGAAAGCTACAAGGCTATAAGGGTGTGGTGGGCAAGAAAGTGTAAACCACTACTAAACTACCATTATAGAAAATCCGAGACCACACGTCAATTCGACCATGACTTAGTAACTGAGAATGCCGATGCAAAGCATAACTGTTATTGAAGATTAATATCAGACTAATGCATCGCGTACTACATTCCGAAAACGGTCAAGCCCATTAATTTGTATGAGTCTGAAAACCTTCTTACACTAATTGACATTGAAATTAGATTTATTAATATTTCAAGCCAATTAACATTCTAACAGCTCAGCAATGGGCAAGTCAAGAATAAGGCCGCTGGCTGAAATAACATCATCAATAACGTGTCGTATTCAAATAAGGATATTTATTGCGTTGTAATATTATTAATTACTTTATTAAATGAATGGAATGTCCCCTTTTACCTTAAGTTAGATATTTTCATATACTCATGCTTTAGTAACTTATTCATTTTGCTGCAGAACACTTACAGATATAAGAATATGGGCATTTCGTAAATAAATAAATGTTAGATAAATAACTTTTGTTTTAAATGACTTACAATATAAATACTGAAATACAATACAATTCTCACATTCATCTTTTCTTATATCGCTTGAATCGATCGACAAATCGATTTTCCCGACTATTTTCACCACTATAAAAATACTAATGAATTTTATAACATCGATATTCACCCTCTTACCTATTTAAAAAGCTATTATATTATATAACAATGTTATTAGTAAAAGTATACCTGTTCTTTCACCGTCCTTCAAAACGGAAACTCGGTCGAGTGGCGACCTTGTACTTTGTAAGTTGTAATGCAGTCAACACCTCGACACTACGATCCCGTTATGATTAAGATTCACGAATTTAATAGATTGTTACTGGCCAGAATTCCTTCTAAGACTGATAATGATTTAAGATTTAATCTGTGTTCGAATAGGTTTTGAGTAATGTAAAATTAACCGTTGTCTATATTTACGAGTATTTATACGCTGTAAAACTTAACATATAAAGTGTCATGTAAGATTCACAGCATTTCTAAATGCTGGAATTGGTCATAATTATAGGGATGACAAAACTTTTTTGTCGTTGATTTTTTTATCTTTTTAAAAATGGTGTTGATACTTGATTATTGATAAAGATAGCTTATTAGTGTTTCTATTTCCATTCATAAATAAAACACAGAGGTATCATGTTATGTATGTATGTAGTATGAGTTACTTTCTTTTTAACTCCGCGCGATTAATTTTCCCACCATATTTATGTTGACCATCTTTATAAGTGACACAACCGTGCCTCATTTGACCATCACTTCGAACGTTGTCATCACTATCGTGGCCCTACTTTGTCTCCATGCATTTTATTGGCTCTATGTCAAGTCAAGAGATGAACATATGAAACAAGCGACGAATCCCGTTACGAATCTCATTCCGAGGTAACGGGCACGCGGGCAGCTTCGCTTCAGTGCCAACAGTATCAACAAGCTGTGGTCAGCCTTACTTAATGTTTTGTGTAACGCCAATACATAATGTGTTCGTCTTGCGATACGCAATTGCGTTGTTGCTTTGCGCTTCAGCAGCTCTTGCAATAGTTAAATCGTTTAGTACGTGCGTATTAAAATTTTATTATCACTTGATTGGTGAAGAAAAGTGTCGTGAAGAAACTTTTCTATCTAAGAGGTCGTTAATAATCTCAAGGCTGTGAAGACCACCAATTCGCATTACAGCGCGGTACACTAAGGCTTAAATCCTCATTCTAAGATAAAACCCGTGCCTAGTCAATTGAAAATATTGAATTACTATATTGATAGATTATATTTCAAGTAACAGTCATCGGCACAACAAAATTGCGATCTAACAATACAGTAGAATCAATTTAGTACGAAGTTTAGAAGTCCTGACAAAAACTGCGAACGAACAAAAGAAAAACAAACAAAAACAGCAATACATTGCAACTATAGTTCAACGTAAAGATAATATGTATAACTATACAGTTTATAAAATATCATTGACGTAGACAAAAAAAAACAAAAACCTATAACTTAACTTTGTTTATGAATAAAATTGCTAAAACCATAGTGCATGAATATGAAGAATTAACATACGTATGTGTGGATGAAGTGACGTAACTTAATTGTTTTTGTAAAAAATGCCGTCAAACAGGAAGCGTTTAATATATCTTCGTGTTTTCTGACCATTTTTCATCTTTTCGTACATTCGTATTCTGTGAATTTGGAATTAGCATATTTTATTAGCGAGAACTTTGGTAATATACTACGGTATATCATGCTTTATCCAAGTAGGTGTTTAATATGTTTAAATATTTCACGGGTAACCTTAATATAATAAAAACCCGATGTCACGAGGTTCGGCCATCAAAACGAATGAAATTTTAGACTTTTACGCAAGACTTTTACCTGGTGCAAATTGAATAATAAACAATATTATTACATTACATATATAATATATAATTTTAAGGGTAAAACGATGTGTAATCGGACTCATTAAACGTGTTACAAGCGATTTAATACAACTTTGACGGGACTATTTTAACTGTACGGTAATCATATAGTAATAACTAGCTGACCCAGCAGACGTGGTTCTGTCATAAAAAAAATATTAAAAAATAGCGGTTGATGGTAGAAGCGTGAAAATGTTGGGTTATATGTATTTTTAATGCCACATAAAAAAATAAAAAAAATAAAATTTGTCGAAAAAATAAAAACAAATATTACGGGTGGATAGCCCTTATCACTAAGGCGTATGAAAAATAGATGTTGGCCGACTCTCAGACCTACTCAATATGCTCACAAAATTTCATGAGAATCGGTCAAGCCGTTTCGGAGGAGTACGGGAACGAACA
>DWNR01002320.1:0-13264 GCA_018250455.1 Polygonus leo
GGGAAAACGTTCATTCCTACGGGAAATTCAGTAATATTTTATATGGCAGAACAACGTTTGCCGGATCAGCTAGTATAACATATGTTCATATCAGTAGCTATATAAGTTTATCTGTGACTGGACCTCCCATTTAAGTATCTTCAGAGCCTTCAGATACGGATGCAGTTGGCTCGGTTCATAAGGCAATGAGAGATGTGATCATGCTTATTTGCTTATTATCCGTTTAAAACCCGGAAGAAGTCGCATTCTCGGTCCTTCTGGTATTGTATGACACGAGTCTCCAGAATGAACAGCTTACGATGTCTTGTATAATATATGATTATTTAGACTTGCACACGATAAGATGTATGGAATTTACGAGACACAAATTCATGTAACTTTAGCATTATCGCTGCTATAAAGAACTAAATTGTCCTAAAAATAAAAGTCAGTCATTAGCCAGGTGGTGAAGTTCGACCGGGGAGGTAACACCGCCACGCTCATAATCCTCCGTGACGCAATTCTTGTGTTTCGGTTTGGAGAGGCGTGGTTGCCGGCTAAACTTATACACGAGGCGAATATCTTAGTCCTCAAGGATAGCAACGCATCGGTGATCAAACTTAGGTATGATTTAATCGTGCTTGGGGATGATTACTGATGTCCATGGGCGGCAGTTACCACTTACCATCAGGTGGACGGCATGCTCGTTTGCTACCTTTATACGATAAAAAAGTCAGTCCCTTATATGCAATATAACTATTATTAGGTATAACTCGTAACCTCGACCTAAGCCGTCCGGTTTGTGCAAACTCCATAAATATTATTTTACGATCAACTATATTTACAGTATTTTCCTCCAGTTTATGATTACAGTATTATTCACGATTCAATTATTCGGCCAAGTGTGTCAAGTTCATGACGACAATAAAATTACAGGTTTAATTATTATTAAAAAGACATTTCTTTTTAAATAAAGCGAATGAATGCTATTGAATTTAAAGCACTGATTTCAATATTCGCGTAAGTTTTTGTACTATAATTTGATATTTCTCTGTGTCATTTTTAAAACTTAGTGTTTACTTAGTTACGATGCTTGGCTTGACCCTCTCAGAATGTACATAGTTCACCATGCTGGCAAACTGAGAATTCGTAAACTTCAAACATATTTGAGTTTGAGATTTTATCACAATTTCTACTATTAGCATAGAATATATACATAAATAATTTCAAATAGTCTCCCACCGTGGAAAAAACAGTGTTCTGGGGTTTTTACCTTGTACTGTCTATATAGCATGCCGTATGATAAGCCGGACTCTTAAAAAATCAGTTATTACTGATTTGTATGTAATTTTTCCATAGAATTGTATAGTTATTAATATTAATTTTACTGTCAGTTAAACCTGTCGATGGGCAGAAGTGGCCATCTAAAAACCGAAGGGTTTGATTTTCTTGTCATATTGCTTCGACAAATAAAACCCTGCACAACAACCTGCTTTTACAACAGTAATATGTTTTCCTTAGATATTAACGATTTGGAGTGGATTCATGCGATCGCCACGACACGAAATCAACTGGTTTTTCTGTGTTTCCCTCAACACGTCATAGGCGTTTTTATAAGTGGTATAACATAAATCTTTCGATGTATGTAGATGTTTCATAGAAATTGTACTGTTTTTTGTTTAATTACCATTTACCTTCCTTGCGCGTAAGTAAAAAATATGTATTTTTATAAAAAAAAATAGAACAGACTGCGACTAAAAAGCGAAAGTTAACTATTTTATAATTTACATGTCGGTGGTGCTTGTAAAGAAATTGTATGAAATGCACCGGGAAGACTTTTCCATAATTTTAACTTTTTCAATAATAATTGATTGAAGAGTGTTGACATAGATATATTTATTTTCTATGTAACATAATTATTACATAACTATTACAAATAATATTTAGAAAATGTACAAGCTAAATTAAATATATTATGCTATACCTGCAACCTGTTGGAACGCTTCTTTTCCATGTTCATCTCTCTTCAGCCAACAGAAGGCCCATCTGAACCTCCTGGACCACAGACCAGTCACTTTCCTATGATGTCTCACTTGGTTGGGCGTGTCTTGCATGTCACCGTAGTTCACTGAGCCGAGGGGGTCGAACACCATAAACAGGCCAAATACTGTTAGACCCAGTTGTACCCAGTTGAATAGGACTATACCTGCAACAAATGATTTGTTATAATGCTTTGAATGACATGATATACCTACAGTGAGAAAAGAGAAAAAATGCTCTCAAAAAGTTTCATAAAATGAGTTCTCTTAAAGTCTATGAACGGTCAAATGTGAAAAAAATTAGATGAGCTTATATGGAAATATTACTACTATTATACTGTCGTCGATTTCATCTAGGTAAACTTCCGACTTAAAATCGCGTATACTATTTTAATTATGATTATGTTTGATACTTATTTAGATCAATGAGCTATTATTTAATATAAGTACATAATGCATGTTTTAATCAAACTCTGAGCATAAGATAAACATATCGGTCCCAGGAAGTTTATCTTAAATATGCAAGCACTCTGTAGAGATCTGTTTATCTAAAGTCTGAGAGAACTCTGAGGGAGTTTGCTATGTTGCTGGCCTGAATAGCTTTGTTCCTAATTTCCATAGCCCCAGCTGCGTTCCGCTACATAGTCTGCAGTAAAAGCCCTAAAAGCTTTATGATAATAGAATGGAGAAGTTTTATGGTAATGGTATGGTAAACAGAGTTAGGTGCCTATAGATGTACACATAGCTGTATGGAAACTTGGCCCAGTAATTTTTAAATTGATTCAAAAAAAGGAGGAGGTTTATGTTTGTACGTGCGACGTTCATAAATACGTATTTTTAGTATAAGTCATGCGTATATTTTATAAAGTATTTATTTTACTAGATAAATCGTAAAATGTTTGCATTTAGCTTATAGTTTAATATGTTTAGAATCGATGCAATAATTTAATTACAAATAGAGATTCCGTGGTACAATGGTAGTTATAAATTACCTGAAAATACTAACATTTTAAGCGACCACATAAACTAAATCAACTAAAAATTCCGAATTAGCCACTAAAGCCAAAATTTCTCATCTTTTTATTCATAATGTTTTTTAATTTTATCAAATACACTGAAAAGGGCTGAAAATATGAAAGAGACAGTTAATCAACTAGCTTCGATTTTATTCAATAAATATTTTTGTATTACTAAAAGAAGTGGCGGCTAAATTTTTGTGTCGCTGAGTATTTTAGATTCAATGGTACATATAGAAACAGAAAATGATCCTCTGGTCCACCTTATGGTAAGTGGTCACCACTGCTCATTTACATCTGCCAGCCTCCTATAGAATAAAAATCTTTCTTAACGTGGCTAGTAGCCTTTATACCTCCACCCTTACTATCTAAGCCGATTAGTAGTAACTTGTTAGCAAGTGCTGCTAATAAGACGCTACGAAACAAAAATGCTTATGAATATGGTACCACCCCGGGAGAGATGTTTCAAGAGTATTTAGTAAATACATTCATTTCCTTACAGAGTTCGCCTTTTTAAATAAAATTCTACATCAGACAGCTTTTTCTTCGAGATGAACCGGCTCACAGATTAGGTTTGGTTGGATTACTGAGTTACGAGTACTTAGTTATGTCAAAACGCAATACTCCAGTCCAGATTGGATTGCTATTCAGGATATTCAATTTATTTTAGTACAATCTTATTTACTTAAGGGAACTCTTGTACTGACTCACCTTTTGGAAAGTTCAGGTTTTAAAAGGATTCTTCGAATTAAAATATCATCAAATAAACAACAAAAGTAGACGAAATCTTGTTCGAAACAAATATTTAATCTCGAAATATGCAAATAAATGTAAAGCCTTGCCTTTGTTCCGAATTATTTACGAAGTAAACGCCCCTAAATAAAATAAATACCGTTTAAATCGTTTGTACTTACTTTGTATTACTATACTCGAAAACTTGTCGGTGACAGTGCATTCAATCATTTCGCAAAACATCCACATGGTCCCCATAACATTCAGAGCTACTTCTGGTAACACTAGCAGCACCCTGTAATAAAAAATAAATTTACCACAAAGTTGGTCGAGTATCTGTAATATACCTATTTATATTTACCATTAGAACCACATACTTTTTTACTATTACAGTTCCGTACCTAAAAGATAAAAACGGGACTATATTACTAAGCCTCCGTTCTTTGTCTGTCACCAGGCTGTATCTCATAAACTGTGATAGCTAGAAAACTAAATTTTCACAAATTATGTATTTCCGTTGCCACTATAACAACAAATACTAAAAATAAAAATAAAATATTACGGGGGATCCCCATACAACAAACGTGATTTTTTTGCTTTTTATAGATGGTAATGGTACGAACCCTTCGTGCGCGAGTCCGACTCGCACTTGGCCGATTTTTTTTTTTAGTAGCCAATTACTATTTTAGTTAAATTCTATGTGTGTAGCTTGTAGTATGTACTTTGTATTGCGAAAACAATCTTCGTCTATAGAACGGTAATCTGTGATGACTACACGTGTTTACAATCTAGTAATTAATCTCTGCTTCTTGCTAGTTACTACTAATTAAATATTAATTGAGCGCGAAATCAAGAATGGCCGAAACGCCATTTTTACGAGTTCGTGAGTTTATCTCTCTCGAAAAGATGTTTTCTTTACGCAAATTGGTTTATTCTTACTTTTCCATCTTCAAATATAAGATTAAATAATAAAATAATGTCTTAAGTATGTTGAACAGAGGGCTTTAGTACTCAGTAGGCATCTGACAATATAAAGACTTTCCTTTTTTCGCGTACACATTTCTCTTGTTCTTCGACGAAGAAAAACATAGTGAGGGAATCTACATATCTGTGAGATTTAACAATAAATAACTTAAAGATGTGTGAGGTCTAAGAACCTGCAATTGGCGAGCGATTAATTATCATACTCAAGACAAACAATGCTCGGGAGCACGATTTTTCGATTTGAGGAATGCTTTATGTGCTTTTGTGTACACTTGATTATCTTCTTTGGGCTAATTTCCGAAACTACCTGATGGATTTTAATGAAATTTCGCTCAGATATTAACTTTGTCCAATTTAAAATATAGACGTATATTTTATTTCAATTAATGTCTCAATTTTTTATTACAAATTGAAAGACTGGCAGGACAACGTCTACCAGGTCCGCTAGTGGGTTTATAAAATTTCATGATGGGTGATTTGTTAGGTAGTTTAGGCGTGAAAGCGTAAGAAATTCACATTTCCATTTGTATTGCTAGTTAAGGTGTCGGCTTTGTTGGAATTTGTAAGTTTTTTTTTATTTTCTGTAAATAAATAAATAATTCACTCAATGTGCTACCCAAGATGTAATCACACTTGCGAGAAGGTTATGAATATTAACCCTGTCCTACATATTTTTCCACGAAACAAATGTATGGCTCCCGCAGGACTCAACCTGATATTAAACGTAAATTGGTTTTAGAAACTTGGATAAAACTTGGATTATGGAATTTATCTTAGCTTCAAGAATATAAATGAATTCACTAAATCCTAAGACAATTGGTGCTAAAATTAAAGATGAAGAGTTCTTTTAAATTTTAATCTCAATTTGTAAGCTTGTCATTCAATTAATAACGTTATGAACAATTTATACTTTTTTGCCAGGTGCTTGTTTATGATTCGCTCAGAACGGTACTACTGCGTCACCTACATCCGCCGTGCAGCAGTTATTCTTTAGCATTTTACGTGTCGATCGGATAGGATGAGGAAAGGTGCGGTTATCAGGTACATTTATACAAGGGGCGATCAACCACATATTTAGGGTTCAGTCCTAAGGCAACATATCTGATCAAATTAATCTCAGATTGTAAATAATGTCGTGTATTTTTACAATGTTAAATGATTTAATCAATTTGTAAGTGATATATAAATAATCTACTACAAACTCCTTACATAACATTATGTTAGCATGACGAATAAAGAAGCCTCTCAGTGCTGGATCCAAAAATAACATAATCGATAAGTCCGCAATCAAAATCTGCCGAGAGAACGTGTAGGTATGGAATGTATTAAATTAAAACGACAGAGCTAGTAATTAGCATAGTATAGAGTAGGGTAGGGATAGGGTAAGGGTAGAGATAGGGTGAGGGTAGGGATAGGGTAAGTGTAGGTAAGTGTAGGGATAGGGTAAGGATAGGCATAGGGTAAGGGTAGGGCTAGGGTAAGTGAAGGGGTCCATACTTAACGGGAGCCTATAGGATTCTATTATTAAGACTACTGCCCTTCCGTATTCGAATCATAATATACGTAGACTTAACGTTTTTCCAGTGTGTACGATAACTACAAATATTAAAAATATATTACAAATATACTTTTTTACATCACCATAGTGAAGAAATTAAGCATTCCAACCTACCTGTACCTACCCAGGTACAACGCCATAATGATCTAAAAAACAACTTTAAAGCAAGAATTCAATAGTGTATATATTTTTTTTGAAGAAATAAGTAATAACTTTATCTATTAAGGTCCTTAAGTAAGTCTATTTTAGGATATTGTAAAACCTTCGCCGCCGCAGCCGGAAAGACGAATGCAGTGACGAAGGTTATAGGAGCTACATGATAAAAATAAAAATAATTTAAAAAAAGGGCACGGACGAAAGGTCTGTGTAGATTTAGATGGGAAAAAATAGTGTATATATAGTCTTTACGCAGTACCTCCTAGGGAACCCTTTGTAACGAGTCCAAGTCGCACTTAACCGATTTTCAACTTCTATTAATCCTCTTGCTACAATGGCAGGGCGGAAGAACTAGTAAATAGAATAATTTCTCAAACAATAAAAGGCTATATAAATTAAAACGGGTTTTAACAATAAATATTGGTATATAATTACATGGTTTAATGGTAGTCATTACGAGATGGTAATGAAATATAATAAGTAATAAATATTCCATCCTTCTTTACTATATTTATTGTATTCACAGGAATATCGTTTAATAATAATTATTTAAATTGATTTTCATTCACTCACTTTGCTATATGATATAAATAATTTGAAAAAACTATAATTAGAAAAAAAATACAAAAAGCGAGGAGTCCAACAAGAAAAAGACGATCTCAACAAGAAATGTTAATGAAAATGCAAAGAAAAATATTTTTTAACATGTAATAGATATTTATTTATACCTCAAAGCGTTTCATAGACTTACATACATAGCTTAAAAAAAACAGTCAAGTTGAGATTATTTTTACCGAAATAATCTCCAGGGACTCTAGGTAAAGAAAAAACTTCGCCAACTTTATGTATTATTTCTGCTTGGAAAAACTTTGAGAAGAAATGAATGAAATGAGAAAAGGATGGAGCTTAAGGTGAAAATAAATGGTTCTGTGTTTTACACATTTAATTAAGCTTTAGCACGTTCCGAACAAATAAGTATTTTTATAAACTTTTGACCTTCATTCATTTACAGCTGCTTATAAGTTTTCTACAAGATGAAGTGGTCATACACGCAAAATGATTTTATTTCTATTTGCAGACATAGATTTTGATATAGTGGTCGATGACATTTTTTTCCGTTAAATGTTGAACATAGTGGTTGTGACTAACACTAACTACGGTTCATTTGTGTTACAAGTCCACAGACGCATTGCTACCCCACAGACCGTCATTTCGCATGTAAGCAACAGCGCCTCTTCAAAACATGAAACAAATTTCATGTTTCGGTTCAAAGAAATTTGTTTCACGGAGTGATGATGGAGTTTTCAGGAACCTCTAGGTCACTTTTCACAGGGCAGGTTTTCAGGTCGATCGAGCTATATGAGTTGTAACTGATAAAAACAACCAAAATCCGTTGTATATATCAAACACAAGTTTTTCCTTCGTTGTATAATTTTAGTATAACAAATATTTGTAAACACTGTTACACATGTTACGCAGGCGGTATTATACAATAGATCCAATTAGGTATATTACGTGACATTGACATTGAGAGATATTACCTACAATAAGAATCGATTCAGGTTGAATAACTGTATCAAGTACTATGATACATTAAATGTAGATAGTACACAAATAAGTAAATAAAATAAAATTGAATCAAGATGCTGCATGAATAAGTGGTAAAGTGCGAGTCGGACTCGCACACGAAAAGTTCCACTTTGGCAGATGGCATTATGATAATTGAAATGTAGTGTAATATGTAATTAAATGTTGAAGATATGTTGTAAAAGTGCAAGTTATGCACTTTTACAACATATCTTCAACACTGCTATTTCTTTCACCCAAAGCTTGCCTGGCAGAGATCGCTGCTTTAGCGATAAGACCGCCTTTTGTGTATGTAATATTTACGTTATTTGATTTCTCTTTGTGTTCTATGTTGGAGTGCACAATAAAGTATATTGTATTGTATCGTAATTTTTGAATGACAAGTATATGGCATAATTGTATTGTATATTGTTGTAATATTTGTACGTATATTTCTACAAATGTTTTTAAAAGTATATTTATTACTTATGACTCAGATTTATTTTTATTTCTCACCATCGTGGCATTTCAAGTGTCTACCTATTACGATTAAAAAGATAAAGATGGCGAAACGAACGGACAGACAATGAAATCTTAGTAGTAGAGTCCCATTGGCATCCTTTGGGCACAGAACTCCAAAAACTTATCCTCTAATAAAATTTATTCTTGTGGTTTCTTTAATAAAATAACCCTTGACACTCCCCAAATTACATTAGATTTAGCTACATCCCAAATTATGTTAAGTCCGTTAAGCAGTCCGGTCTACTGTTTGCCAAATAAATATACATCCTCACATATAGGAATTAAATGCACTCCCAAACACATTAGCAGCTTTCTGGCGTAGTCGGTTATATACAAATTCGTTTTAATTCTAATAAGAATCCTCATTCTTCCACCTACACATTCTCAGTCGTTAAAACGCTGTAACGTGCAATAATACTCACTTTAAAAGTAATAATGGCGAGACGAGTCTTCGTGCATCAGTGTCGGTAATCGTGCCTCTGGCGGATTGCTGTGCCAGGGCTGCCAGGAGCAGCATCAGGGAGGCTTGGAGAGCTAGAGTGCCGCATAGGTAGAGTCGCACGAAGGAACCTCCGTGCCAGCCGTCGCTCTGGCACTGCCATGTGATAGGATAGAGTATCTCTACCACCAGGGCTATTAGCACTAACCTGTGGACAATTTTGTAATTAGATATTGTTGTAAAATGCAAATAATGTTGGCTAGTATAGATATTTAAAATTAATTATTGATAATTTCAGTAAATGTCTAATGATATTATGTTGTTCTTATTAAGTGTCATTTTACTAGTATAATAGTATTAATAGTTATTAAAATAATAATACCTATACAAAGGTGAGAATATTTATGATAAACAAGTTGAAATGGAGTAGACCTAGTAGTGATATACATAATTAATTTCATGCCAATTCGTCCTAAATAAATATTAATCATTGACCAAGGGAAAAGTAGAACATTGAGTAGTAACTCTATAAATAGAAATAGTAGGTAAATTCCTTTTAATATCATGTTGAAAGGAATCATTCAGTCAATAAGCACTGATGATGAACATATTTCTCTAACTGTACTACCATTACATATCACCTATTTCTTATAGTTTTTTTATATATGCCAGGTGGAAAACTCGTGTTAGTTCGACCGGGGAAGAACCACCGCCACTCTCATAATCCTCCATGAAGCAATTCTTGTGTTTACCTTTGGACAGAAGTGGTTACTGGCTATACGAATGAAAGGGGTGAACTTCTAAGTCTATGGATAGCGACGCATCTGTAGTCAACCTGAGATATGATTAAATCGTACTTAGGAATGATTTCCATCAAATGGACTGCATGCTCGTTTGCTACCCTTATAAGATAAGAAAAAAGTAGCAGCGTAGTCCTGCAATATTTTAATTTGAAGATTTTTGGAAGGCAATTTCAGTTACTTAATACTTGCAATCTTTCCATTTACGTACTTACGCCCACACTAATAGAATACCCCTAATGTGCTATCCAATAGATTAAAATAAATTCTATTTCAGAAATATACTATTATGTAATACACAGCACACTTCTGTTTGTGCATTTTTGTGTTTGTTGTGTAACAATACGTACAAAGTAAAGACGTTCAAAGCAATTGTTGTAGTCTATTTGCGCTAAAGCGACCACAATACGTACCCATAATAGATTCAATAATACCGTCATTGTTGAGTAACTAGTTGATTCACGAACGATTTATTTACGTACAATTGACTCATAATACCGCATCCTATTGGATCGTTCATGAAATTACGAAGCGAATCTCTAGAATCTAACAATTAAATGATTTCTTGTAAATGCAGTAATTATTCTCTCTTTAAACCTGATTGTTGAAAGGTTGTTTTAACAAAGGAATTATGTCTATGAGATGGGTTTATCATCAGAACTCATTATTGTTTCTCTATTGGGCACCGGACACCTCTCACGCTGAGGAATTTTTAGCCCATATTTTTGAAAGACTCGTAGGCGTGTAGAAAACTTCACGAGAGGAAAGGAAAGTATCATAACCAAACAGCAAGTGATATTTCTTTTGCGCATGTAATTATAAAAATCCGAGGTAGAGTTGCAAGCCTGGGATCGAAACCCAGACTTCAAGCATAAGTGTACGAATGCCTCCGCTATCACTCTTTGGACATTTGTGTGACTTATTTACTGTAAGTGGTCGAGAGACAGCTGTTATTAAATAATTGGTAGATTTACGGCCAAATTTATTAACGTATCTTGTCTCGCAAACACTCAACGGGCACTCGATTGAATAATAGCTCGAAACGCCCAAAACTAATGAAATGTCCGGCGTTTAAAGGGTTAAGCGTCCGCAATGGACAGCAAATCAAGGCAATCAGTCTGACGTTGTGACAATTTAAAATCCATTATGAAGTAATCATGCTTGAGATGAGAAGGTCACGGAGATGAAAGCTTCTATATTGGATGAGTGAAAGTTCATTCATATTTAATGTCCCTAGCAACAAGTGACTTAGATGAAAAGGGATAAGGCACGCGTCACTTGTTTTGAGAATTACTCTTATGATTATCGCTTTGCAAGTTGTATTTATTTATATACCTATTGCAGGATAAAAATACCAATACATGCAGTCGTCCTCATGGTTAGTGGTCGCTACCGTCCATGTTCACCTGTAATCCCCAGAGAGGACGAAGGTACTAACTCAAATCGAATCCCAGTAAATATGTGTTGCAATCACTAAGAACTAATAGTGTGCACACCAATATTTACTATTGACGAATTTACCCTTTTTATTAAAGGACCGTAGATAGTTGATGATCTACAGAAGATCTAAATGTATCTTTGAAGTATGTAAGATACAGCATATCAGTTCGTGTAAAGTCCACTTGTATAAAATGAATGACTAATGTAGACAAATCATAATTACATGTACAAATGTGTGATAGTATATAATACATCA
The DNA here is from genome assembly GCA_018250455.1 of Polygonus leo. Classification (NCBI taxonomy): domain Eukaryota; kingdom Metazoa; phylum Arthropoda; class Insecta; order Lepidoptera; family Hesperiidae; genus Polygonus; species Polygonus leo. Next base: position 11,488 of record DWNR01002320.1, read on the forward strand.
ATTTAAATTATCTAACTTATATCAACGATCGAAATGATCATTTTATCAATGATTAGAATTTGATTATATATTAATCTGTTTTCTTCATTACTTATTTTTACGACTTCTAAATTCTGTATACATTTTGTTATTAATGACTTTAGAACTTGAAATTTGAGGAAATAAAGAGGATGTCAATATAAAGAAAGCGTAAGAGTGTCCTAAAGCATTAGATCTAGATATTTTTGCTTCAGAAGCGACTAAATTGTTAGCTTATTTTCTTGGAGTTGGAATAATACCTAAATCCGACTTATAAATAAATGATGCCGTTTACTCGGCTCATTTCAAGATCCCTTGCTAATTCAGAGTTATCTGTCTCTCGTCTATGTAACTAAAGGGAATTCATAATAAGGGATACCGTTTGTAATTAACCGCTCATTCCGGTTCATTAATATTTAGGTTTTCGACTGTTTGCGTGAATAAGAAATAAGTCTACAGTGAAATTATCAACTGCGTTCACTGCAGTGATATGATGATTGAAAAATCCTTCAAATAGTTCATCAAAGTTCATTCAATTAATTCCAATAGGTAACCAAATAAAACTATATTAGTTAAAACTATATCAATATATATTTGTAATCTGCAAGCCAGCATTTCTGTAGAGTCGTAGAATTACTACACGGGCTTCTATAATTTTGTAAAAAACAGTGCTAATTAATTATCTTAAATAATAGTATTAAATGATTCACTTTGGTATAGTATTAAATGGCCGCTTGTTGAAACGGTTATATTATAGTTGAGAGAAATGAAAATTTCTCACAAATTACTTAATACATCAAGAAACTTAAAAATAAAAATTAATCTCTTACACATTCAAAAATGATATTTATGACAATAACATGACTTAAGAGCTTCGGTGGTTACCTTTTATCTTTATTAGATATGATATCGATGTTATCGATGCATAATATATTGATAAAATATTTTTAATCGTTACCAGATAATAAAGATATTAGATGTACCTACGTACATGATAAAATACAATTAATATTGTAATTTAAGAAAATAAATAATTAGAGAAACGTACATATGTTCTAATTTGCTATTTATATTGTAGGTGGATATTGGTTTATCTGTATGTATAATGTAACGAGCGGATTTGAAGGACTGTTGCAGTTGTTCTGTTAGTAACATTAAATTTCCTATAAAAAATTGAAGTTTGAATTGTGATTTAAATTATCATATCTCTCAAGTTGGACCAAGTAGAACATACACATAAGTACACAATTTCATTAAAATAGGTTCATAGGTACACGTGACACGAAATTCTTATTGTAAGATGTATTACCGTTACATAATCCAGACGCTGCCTGCCATCATATTAAAAACCATCAGTCAACAGTTATAAATAATTTACCTACACAAAGAATGCATTCTTCGCAAATCTATTTAAATAAAGATTGATGATATAATGTCCCGGAAGAAATTAGGCGCGAATTTAGGTTGTTATTTAATTGATGTGTGCGTCATAGCGCGCAGTAGTTCAATGTAGGGTTGCTGAGGATTCCTCTTCCGCTTCCTCATAATGCGGAAGTTCCGCAATATTTTGGGTTCCTCAACCGTTACCGCATCCTCATAAATAAAAAAAAAATCCTCTTCCGCTATCGGTTCCTCAAAATTTAAGAGGAATTTATGAGGAATTTCACACTTTTTCTGTGTGTATGTGTTGTGTATGTTACTGAACTCCTCCTTAACTGCTGGACCGATTTTGATGATTCTTTATTGTGTGTGTTTTTGA
>DWNR01002321.1:0-13262 GCA_018250455.1 Polygonus leo
CCGGCCGTGTTTTAGGCCATAAAAATTCAGCCCCTAAAAGGAGGGGTAGCGGGCGGAGCCGCGGGCACAGCTAGTACGTAAATATAATTATAGACATTTAACAAATATTTTGGTCCTTTTGATTTAAAGATAGCCAGAAATTACATCCATACTTATAATAAATCTGTAGAGAGGTCAATTCTGTACATGAAATATATTTCTAAAATTACTATCAGGGGGTGATTAGGGATCGATACTGATGCCAAAAATGTAATCAGTAAATTTTTTGTCCGTCTGTCTGTCTGTCCGTCTGTCTGTCTGTCTGTATAACAGTTATAGAAACAAAAACTACTCGACGGATTTTAACGAAACTTGGTACAATTATTTTTATACTCCTGAGCTGGTTACAGTATACTTTTCATCACGCTACAATCAATAGGAGCAGAGTAGTGAAGGGAAATGTTGGGAAAACGGGAGAAGTTACTCCATTTTTTAAGCTTCCGTCGCGTGTGCGACCTTAATGGTTATAGCTACACAGAAATCATGTATGACGGAAATGATCTCCTTAAAATTATATAAAAAATATCCCACGACAGCATATGTCTATCTTTTATGGTTGACTCACAATAACACTTGTAACTGTAATAGCTTAGCAGTTCGAAGCTTTCTGATTATATTTGTCAACTCGGACGAAGTCACGGGCAACAGCTAGTCAGCAATATAACTTAATCTTATTTGATGGGTTGTAACTTCTATAATCTATAACATAATTTTGGCTGCGCTCCAGAAAAACAACTATAAAAACACAATATTTATCTTAAAATATACTACAGTTTAATTACTTATTTATGTTTTTTATTTTAAAATAAGTGACTGAAGAAAGTGCCAATTAAGTAAATAATTACTTATTTATTATACTCCAAAATGACGCTGTTGCAGCCATTAACTTCAAGATACCCGTATATCTTTATGTAAAATCTTCCTTTATACGCATTTATAAATTGATATTTATTCTAAATGTTAAGGGTGGTCCACGCCTAAAAGATTTTTTAATTTTTTGGGCATTTTTTTATGATTCTGCATTGAAAAATACATACATCCCTCAATTTTCACCCTTCTACTATCAACCCCCATTTTTTATATATTTTTTTATCGCAGAACAACGTTTGCTAGGTCACTTAGTATTATTGTAGAATAAAGCATCTATAGGCGTGCGGTCGTCACATTGTTTCAGTGGAACATTGGCAGCTTGGCGGCAACTAAGTTCTCGAAGTTACCTTCACTCATTCGTTCAACCCGTTCACCTTCTAATCACTCGGTCAGTCTGTGTTGTGTTGCCCGCGCGATACTACGGAGGTTCAGTGTTTTCACAGTAAGTTTCTTTTTAATTTATTCTTTTTAATTTTTAAAATTCGAACAGGTTTCGGACATTCAGCCGTTTCGAATGTAATTTGTTTTTTAATCTGTTCTTAAGCAAAACGGTTTAAATATACCATTATTTATAGTGTATCAAATTTGAAATGTGGTTTATGCAATTCGCGAAAAGTTTAGTAAGCAGGTCTAATTCGAAAACAGAGATGTGAATAAGAAGTCGATTCGGATGCTCATAGCTTTATTAAATTGACATTAACAGGAAATATGGATTATGGATATATGGTTTAGTGATAATCTTCGCCTATGCCAGAGGTCCAGGTTTTAATATCTGACCTTTGTGATTTTTATTTTATCATGCAGCAAATAAATGAATTATCATTCGCTGTAACTGCAAAGGAAAATTTTTACTACATGATATTATTGATTGATCTTTATACTATTGTTAAAGACATGTAACGTTTATGAACTCTCACTTGGCCAGCTTCCAGAGTTAAAACAATTAATCTATCCTGATGCTCCATTTTGAAACGAAATACATTTTCATAACAGCATTGTAGTATATATTTATTTTTACTGTAAGTATTACATATAATTTTAAATAAACCAGGAAAGGCTATATTGCATGTATTAAAATATATTATGATACAAATTCGACGCAAATTTTGCAAAATAATTATAATTTAACTTTATTTCCTTTATTTCATTTCGCTTACAATAGACCCAACGCCGGTTAAAATGGCTTACAACGGTCATGAGTATGTATAAAAAGTGTTATTAACTGAATAATTGACAACGTATTTGATATTCAATTCACGGTGATGTTCATTGCATTGCAATTACTTCGTGAAAGAAAGTGTTAAATGCATGTAATGCTATAAAAAGTAAGTGAGCACGTAAAAAGTAATGTAGTAACTTGAGTTTACTGTAAATTGATGGTTTTCACAAAGCCATCAACAACACATATAGACCAAATAATTAAAAATAATACAGCAAAGATAAGTATCATTACATAGTATAAAACAAAGTAGCTTCCCACTGTCTGTCCCTATGTAGATATGCCTTAGATCTTTAGAACTGCACAACGGATTTTGATGCAGTTTTTTTAATAGATAGAGTGATTCAAGAGAAAGGTTTATATATATAATATATATATCCGACTCAATGTATTAAAAACACATTAAAAAAATAACTCTGCATAATTTATTCTCGACAAAGTTCTCGACAAAATTTAGGGCTACAAACAAAAAAATGGATGGTTTACATGCTGTAAAATAATGTAAATTAATAATACTTATAAGTGATAACTAATAAGGAATAAGAAATACTCAAAAAATCGAATACAAATATAATTTTCATTTATGTATTCGGTAATAAATACAGTAATTCCTTACCTACCTTACCTTAAGTTTTCCTTTTTTTTGTTTTTTTTTTATATCTCTTTAAGTTTTAGTTCATAGTTATTTATTTTCATTCCTTTATAATTATTCGTTATTTGCTTATATTAAATAATTTGTGGTTTAAAATTAGAAATGAAACGAAAAAATATACTCTTAGGTATATACCTACTTAGCCTATCCAAGGGGGGGAGGACCACTTACAATCAGGCGGACGGCATGCCCTTTTGCCTTGTAGACTTGAAAAGAAAAAAGGTTTTGCGTAGATTGAGACCCATAAAAGCAGCATCATCTTAGTAAATTATCAATGTAAATGTAGACCGTTTATACAAATAACTGAATGCCACCCAACCAGTTTTTCTACCGAACTAGTATTTCTGAGAAACTTGTTAATATGATCAAAATGCATATTATTAATCACCGAAATTATGTTGTTTATAAGCTGACTACCTGTGTTAATTTTATTTTATTTATCCACGTAATAATTATATTTTATTAGATGACGCGGCAAACGTCGTTTTTGCCGTGGGTATAAATCATAAAATTGCGATTAAGAAATGAGGGTTAGTGGTAAAAGGGTGAAAATGTAGGGTCATAGGTTTTATTGATGCTCAAGCATAAAACGATTTAAAAAATGACCAAAATCTTAAAAAAAAACTGGTTTTTATACTGGAAACCATTCTTACCAGCTAGATATATAAAAATACCCTCGGAGCAAGCATAAAAATCGGTCAAGCCATGTTCTAATTGCGGTGGAGTTCAATATGCACAATATGTTCAGTTTCTATTTTGAGACCTTACGAAGTGATTCTTTTCCATGAAATTGGAGGATCAGCGGACCTTCATAATTTTAAAAAACTAAAAGAAGAAGTATTAAAATCACCGTTAAAAATAAACAATTCGAAAATGGATATTTAAATTTAAAAAGGGTATAAATATTAAAAGCGATTAGCAATGATATCACATACCACACTAATAAAAAGGTGAACTTAGGTTTTTCCTTTTTTGGAGTCACTAAAAATACCTGCTATGTTTAAATCTCTTCAATTTATGTATTAAATAATGTACCCAAAGGTTGATTTGTCAAACAAGTACTTTTTTATTTTCATGGCCTAATTCAGTTGATAGCCTAGTGGTTGAGAATCCGACCTTTCACACGGGGGGTCCGAGTTCGAATCGCAGCACGCACCTCTAATTTTTCAAATAATGTGCGTATTTAAACTTAATTGAATGAAAACAACGCGGAGGAAACCTGAGGAAACAAGAGTGACAAAAAAAACTCAAGGGCGTGTGAAGTCTACCAACTCGCACTTGGCCAGCGCGGTGGACTATGGCCTAAATCCTTCTCATTGTGACAGAACATCCGTGCCCAACAGTGGGACAATAATGGGTTGTGATGAGGTTTGTTAGAGTTAAATAATGTAGAGTTAGTATTAGTGTTGCGGTAGTATTGTTAGAGCTGTTAGAGTTCTTACAAAATTAGTATAATTATATAATTGCGAATTGGACCTTTCTCTTCCTCGCGAAATGATGTAATTTTGTCGTAGTTTTTATATTCTTTAACCCTTTGAATTAAGTATAAAAGCTGAGATAGCCTAGTGGTTAGGACCGACCTCTCACGTAGTGGTCGGGTCGAGTACAACACATCTAGAAAGAAAGAAAAAAAGAAAGAAAAGTATTCTTCTGATTATTTTCAAATTATGAGCGTATAACATTCAATTAAATTCAAAAAGTTTAATAGAACATTCAATTAAATTCAAAAAGTATAATTGAACATTCAATTAAATTCAAAAAGTTTTATTGACCATTCAATTAAATTCAAAAAGTTTAATTTAATGTTATACGTAATAAAGAGAATTCAAGCTTGAGTCGATCTTGAGTTCGGCTTAAGTATTAAATAATTGTCTGAAAGCCAGACTCAATCTTAAGTTTACCTTATTAATACGGTACCTAGTTTCCTACTAGTGAACTGTATTCTTCTTATTGTGAGAGTGGAAGACCCGTGTCATGCAAGGGAATATATTTCTAGTAGCACCTAACTGTAGAGTTTTTCAAAATGTATATTTTTTCTAATAAAATTTATCTTTTACATACAGGGATATTTTGACGCGAGAAAAGAAATAAGTTTTATTTTAATTATGATTTGAAAACCCAAAGAAATTTAAACAAAAATAATTTTCATTTAAAAAGCGGAAAAAATTATTAAGATTAAAAAATGGAAATATTTTTAAACCGGAAATATTAGCACCTTCCAAAAAACTACCAAAAAAACAGTTTACTTCCTCCGCGTGACTGATCCTAGTGCTAAAACAATTGATAACAATCAGAGTTAATTGCCGCAACTCGACAATTAACAAGTGTTTAATTAAATGCCATTTCGACAGTAATTGGCTTATATCCGCAGGAGGTGTTAGTAATGTAGAGGTGTGGATTTGGAAAATAAAGATTTGGAAACTTGAATATTAATAATAAGCAAATTGGTATCACGTAATTTTGTCTGCCATTTCTATTTATATTTTACAAATTTTGTAATCTTGTTTGATAAGTTAAGACGTGAAAGAAAAAAACAAATACATATGTGCAAATACAAATGTGTTTGTTATAATTATTTTAAGTTGCCAGGTGGTAGAACACTTTTAGTTCTACCGGGGAGGCCACCTCGTAATCATAATCCTCCGTGAAGTAATTCTTGTGTTTCGGTTGGGAGAGACGTTGTTGTCGGCTATACTTATACACGAGGCGTACATCTTAGTCGGCAAGGGTAACAATTTCAGGTACGATCCAATCATACTTGGTGATGATTACTAATGTCCATGGGCGACAGTGACCACTTACCATCATCATTTATGATTAAAATATCCTTTTAATCTTGAGCCAAAACTGACATCAACTTTAACAGTCCTTGATTCAAAATAATGTGATACTGAATACTATCTCAATGCTCTCAATAAACACCTGTAGCAAAACCGCACAGTATCAAAACAAATAACCTTTACGTATTTAGCTAACCGCCATGGCGGCCATTAGCGTGCTTACGTCACGCGACCTTTCGGAGGTAGCTCTTCTTTCTACTGGCAAGGTCGTAAAACTTGCTTCTGTTCAATTCTAATAAGATATACGTGTATATTACTACAAAACATACGATAAATATACCAATGTATTATTTTTGAAAAGCAAACCTATGAATTAGAAGGTCGTATATAATGTTTTAAGGATCCTGACTCAAAACTGACTTATGTCTTACGCTATGCACCTAAAAATTATGTTCACAACATTTCAACATTATTTAAGACGTGAAAGAATAAACAAAAAATCAAATTTATAATATAAGGAGATAGGATATCCATTTAACTTTAGCCTTCTAAACAAGCAATGAAAGTCCTAGGTTCAAATTAATGTGATACTAGATACAATCTCAATGTCCTCAATAAACACCTGTAGCAAAACCGCACAGTATCAAAACAAATAACCTTTACGTATTTAGCAAACCGCCATGGCGGCCATTAGCGTGCTTACGTCACGCGACCTTTCGGCAGTAGCTCTTCTTTTGATTGGCAAGCTCGTAAAACTTAGACTATTAAATGGCATTCGTATAAATAATGTGGAAATACATAATAGTTCTAGAATATCCTGTCTTTTCTTGTGTCCCTAATATCTCCCGGGCCTAAAATTTTTTTTAGATAACAGGACTTTCGTCAGTCCTTTTTGTATCCATGACAAATTGTAAATACAATTTAACAATAAGTTAAAGTTTAAAAGGTTTACAACAAACAAACTCAAATTTACATTTGTAATATAGTTAGGATAAGAGCTAAAATAGTTACAATTAGATTGTGGCAATTATGATTAGGATTTCCGTCTACCTTAAGCCTACCTTAACGAGTAGCAAACGAAGTCTTGGGTTTAAAATAACGCAGTACTTAATAAAATCGCAATGCCCTTAATAAACACGTGCAATAAACCGCACAGTATCAAAACAAATAACCGCACAGTATCGAAACAAATAACCTTTACGTATTTAGCAAACCGCCATGGCGGCCATTAGCGTGCTTACGTCACGTGACCTTTTCACGGTAGCTCTTCTTTCTACTGGCAAGGTCATAAAACTTGCTTCTGTTCAATTCTAATTAGATATATTATTACAATAAATATTTGCCTGCCTACAAATATTATTTTTAAATGGCAAACGTGCCGATAACATGGTCATACATAATTATGGTTTTAACTTTTGTAGTAGGTATAAATACCAATAGTTTTCTAACATTCTGATTCTGTAATCACGCCTTGAATTATTGCATTCAATTTTGCCTGAATGTTGTTGGAAGGCCTCATCATCATCACTTAAATGTAACTGTATCATCAAGTTTACATGTTCGTGTGCTACTTAATCAAAAGCAAATTTCTACGGAAACCCTACTTGAGGTTGACTACAAGTCTGTGCCAGTGCCCCTGAGAACTAAGACGTTCGACTCTTGCTTAAGCTGTTAACCACCTTCTAAATAAAACACGAGAATTGCTTTATGGAAGAACTAGCTGACCCGCCCAACTTCGTTTGCTTTATATAAGCTACATTCATGGACTTTTACGAATACGAATGCTTAAAAAATAACACACAGTCCTGCTTACTAATTAACATTAACTAGTATTACTATAACACCTAATACTAACTTACTTTAACAGTCCCTATGTCCCTATGACTCTGAAATAGAATGAGACAGAGCACTAAGGGTCTTCAACTTTGTTCAGAATTCTCTGAAAAAAGTTTCGGCACCAAAATGATATCATTTGGACACATGGTTGATGAGTTACAGTTGAAAATGGCAGTTCTTGCTGATCGATCGGAATTCGTGGCAACATATAAAATAGAAAACCTATTACTACTAAGCTGGTAGCAGTGCATGAGGAAAAATCACCAAAATAATATATTTGTATTTTAACTATGTCCACATTACGAGTCTAACCACGGTCGAGGCAATACTTGGCTTACACGCAATTCCTAACTGGGTTTCTCTAAGAAAACGTTATGTAACTGCTCTTTAACCCTGTGATATAGTGCTAGGCGGTGGAGAAATGATTCCTGTAAATGATTAATATTGCACATTTGTTCTCGGGTAAATTAACATCGAGTTATTAATTTTGTGCTGTACATTGAATAATAATGAACAGACTACTATCATTATAACTAAAAGAGGTGTCAGGTTAATGACATTATTTTTGGATAACAAAAAAAAACCTGTCACAAAACACAAAAGGAATAAGAATGAAATTAAAAAGCGAAAAATGAATGCTTAAAACTTTTATAGATTAGAGAAGATGATGTCATTTTGAATTAGAGCAGTAGCAAACGAGAGTGAGTCCATTGTTATAAAAGGTTCCATGGATGTTTCTGGTTAAACCCAAATAGATTGAAGTTCATACTCTAAAATTTTTAAACAAAAATGAAACCGACTTCAAAATGCTTAGTGCATTTTGAAGTCGGTTTCATTTTTGTTTGCCAAATGCAGTCGGCATCTCCTTCTTCTCTTCATATCCCACTTGGCACCTGCAGGCAAATGCAGTCGGCATCTCCTTCTTCGCTTCATATACCACTTGGCACCGACATCAAAATTTTAAATTATTTTATACTTTTTAGTGCATTTTGAAGTCGGTTTCATTTTTGTTTAAAAAATTTTATCGTCTTAAGGTAGCAAACGAGCATGCAGTCAACCTGATGGTAAATGGTCACTGCCATCCATGCACATTAGTGATCATACCCGAGTACGAAAAAATCATACTTAAGTACCTACTTAAAAGGTACTTATGTTCAATGTAACATCTGTTTATTTAATTTATAGATCTGTTTATTTAATGTAACATCTGTTTATTTAATTTTAGGCAAGTATGTCAGGATCGTGCTAATTGGCAGTAAATACTCTCTGCCTACCCCGTTAGGGATTTGGCGTGAAGATGTGTATGTATGTATGATGCGCGTTTCAAAAGTAAAAGAAAACTAGGTATATGTATTTTTGAAATTTAGTTTCGTCTTATTAGCACTCGTAGATATGTAAAAATATTCGAAGTGCGAGAATGTTATATTTGAACAAGAATTTTCAAAATAAATCACTAACATCAACAATAAGGTAATTTGAGCCGCTTCTTTAGTCATAGTCAATATAGATGCGACAATATCGAAAAACAACAAAGGCACCCTCGGACAGGTAGCAAGGTAATAAAAATTGTGTAAATTGGTAGCGAAGCTAATGCGATTATATTTTGAAAAACATTATAAAACATTAAAACAAGTGTAGCGACAGGTTGACAATGATACAATAGAAGGACGGACGGTAGCAACTTTTGTATATAAATATTTTGGTTTCCTATTGTGGGGGATATCTTTGTTTGATACCTTAATAAAGCTTTAGCTAGTAATGAAATGGAACGTACCTTCGGCATTTCTATTACAATAGATTTTTTGTTTCGCGTATCCTCTTCAATCGAACCAAAATGTCATAGAGTTCTTATGAATACCTATTATACCTTTTTGAGGTGCCGTGGTAGCCGGCTATACACGAGACGAATATTTTACTCTAAGGTGTAATAGAAATGTATATTTAATTGCGTGTTAGGTGGACTGTCAGCTCGTTGGCTACTATATAAAAAACGATTCATATTATTTTGCTCTATTTCTTGTAGAATGGGTATATAGTAAATTACGAAGAAGTAGTTTCCAATTACTGGAAGAATTATAAAATTCAGAAGTGTCTCAGCCGGTAGAACTGCCATATACGCTTTCTTCTAAAAGTATCCTAATCCTTCGTAAAGTGATCGTTGTGGTTCGGTTATATGTATAAGGCAAATGTACTGGTATTTACGGATAGCAATGCGTGTATAGTCGATAGAACTTGTGTAAGACTTCAGCTATATTTGATGCATGTTCTATATCAGGTCGACCACAGATGCGCTGTCACTCTTAAAGGTTAAAAAAGAAAAATCTATTAGCTATAAATAGGTATATGACGATAGTTTTGAAAAAACCGGAATGTTATCTTATTTTAAAATTAATATAAATGCAATTTTTCCAATAACTAGCAGAGTTTCATGTAAGATAGCGTCATTTCAGGTGGTTTGTATACATATTGCTCAGGATACTAATATCGGTCACATTGCCACCGAGTACCAGTTGTTTTTTAACAATATAAGTTTAGATTGGAATGATGTAGTTGATGTTAACGTATTCACTAGAAAACAATTATATTCCGAGGTAATTAGTAATTTCAATTATATCTAAGCTTGATAACTGATGTCCATGAATGATATTTACCACTTATCATTATTTAAATTGCAAGCTACTTATTATTATATACAAAAAAATAAACAAAAATATTTACAATCAACGCTCGTCCGAAAATAGGATAAATTTGGACCATTCGAAAAACAATTCCAATTCTATCAGGTGTGACAAATGGCCACCCGTGGTAACATTGTGTCTCGGGGCTCCAATTGCGCAAAGCATTGACCACCTTTTCATTTTTTCCAAACTGGTAGCTACCTTGTCTAATATTGTGCTGCTTAGACGTGATCTCTCAAAGCATTGTCAGGGGCGCTTTGTTCGGTGGAAGTAATTTATTGCGTCCCAGGTTCGATTCTGTCGGCGTGGGGTATGTCGTCTTTTTGTCTTTCACTATTTAGAATTAGCGACAAAGAAGTAGCGACGTAGCATTCAATCTAAGTGTTTACTGCTGCCCAAATACCTACCTACTACATCTGTAACCAAACTCAGATCAGATCAGAATTAAAGTTCCTTTTATTATCGAATGAAAATTTTGGAAATGCTTGGTTGCTTATGTTTCTCATTTCTGATCACAAATAACTTTTTTAATTTAAGCGATGGGCAGACGGGCCACTTGATGGAAAATGGTCACCTTCGCAACAGTCGCCGGAGAGCCATTTTCGCACTTTTCTTAAAAAGCCCATAGTGATGCGGTAATCGGGGTAATCCAGAAGAAGCTATTTTAGGAGTAATCCGTGAAGCAATTCTTGCGTTTCGGTTTGGAGAGGCATTGTTGCCCGCTACACTTACGAAAGAGGCGAACATCTTAGTCCTCGGGGATAGCAACGCATCTGTGGTCGACCTCGGGTGAAATTAAATTGTACTTGAGAATGATTACTAATATCCATGGGCGACAGTGACCATATACCATCAGGTGGACTGCATGCTCGCTACCCTTATACAATAAAAAAAACATATATTATAAAAAATATTATGTAAATACGTATCCGATTCATGACCTACTTTTTTGAAGTCACTTCAAAATAATCGTCACTGGAATTCCATACATATGCCTTTTATAAAAATATCGTGAGTAAATAAGGAAAACGAAAAAAAAACAGTATTTGCCATTGACAAGGTGTTGCTAAGTGTTACGCGGTACATTTGGATACGGATGCCGCGCCATAAGATCCATGCTCTCGATTTCGGTAGATTAGGCTGGTTACACACTGAGGTAAGTGCTCTTTGCAAGTATCAAAGTAACTCTATGACATGGGGTTCTTCAAAAAAGGTGCGAAATAAGCTCTCCTTCAGCGCCGGCCATGCATTAGCGATTCCTCTGGTGTTGAAAATGTCCATGGGCGACGGTGAACACTTACCATCAGGTGGCCCTGCCTTATTGCTAAGTTAAAATATTAAAAAAAAATTCTTTAAACAAGCATTTTTCATGTTGATTTTTATGTATAAGTACTTAGCAATAACCACACACTAGTTGGATTAAAGCATTTTTTCAGTAGATATTTTTTATTACTAGCTAGCGATAAGGCAGACGGGCTACCTGATGGTAAGTAGTCACCGTCGCCTTTGGACACCTTCAACGCATCTGTGGTCAACTTGAAGTACGATTTATTCGTACTCGGGGATGATCACTAATGTCCATGGGTGGCAGTCACCACTTACCATCAGGTGGACTGTATGCTCGTTTGCTACCTTAAGACAATAAAAAACCATTATACCGAAACCATAGTTTGATAAAGAAAAAACCGTAAATATATTCTACTACCATGAGATGCTCTACTTCAACACTATATGTAAAAAATGCTACCGTTCTCGTTATAATAAAATCCAGGTCACAAACTAAACCACCATCATTATCAACTTTACTTTCACTGCGAATTATTAAAGACACACACAATTACCAAAACTAAACAGAGGCGACTTCGCTGACAATGAAATGGCGACTTGCAAAAAGTTTTAAAATAAAAGTAAAGCCCATTGTGTTTCGGTCTCAAAGTTCGCGTGTTCGTGTAGTTGTACACTCTCGCTAAGTTGTGTTAAGTTTTTGTAACTAGAAGTACATCTTTCTTTATATATAAAAATCTCGTGTTACCATGTATGTAAGCGACACATACCAAAACTACTCAACCGATTTTAATGATTTTTGTGAAATAAAACACATGGGTTAGTCCAACTTGAGAGATAACGAGAGAGCATAGTTTAAATCTCGATTCAGATCTCTATTTATATTGGAAATTTAACGATATTTTTAGAACAACATCTGCCCGGTCCACTATTATTACAACCAAGACTCAGTTATATTTTAGTTATAATATGAACTGTTGAGACAGGAATGTCATAATAAACTCTGTTAAATAAGTAATGTCAAAATAATTAAATGTCAAAGTATTTGAATATATTAGTAGTAAGAGTATGTATTTAATCGTAAAATATCCAAACCTAAATTAATTTATTATCAATTTAGAATTCGTTCTGACGTTCAAACACTACTGCCGCTTCGATAGATTCGTTATGAAAAAGACTCGGTAAAAACCCATAGGTTTAATGAGCAGTACCATAAGCAGTCTGTGTTTTGGATAACAAACTTATACAAATAATATACGTAAAAAACGTATACAAGATAATGTAATGTATAGAAAACATTATTTGTAAATCATTAATAGAGTACAGACCAGGTAGTTCAAAATTATGTCATAACTCCGTTTACTGAATTTAATTTTTCAATGCAAAAATATTCAAACCATATAAAACATGAATAGAATTCAACTGAGAACGATAGCTATCTCAGCGAGATTGTGGAGAGCGCGCAAAGAACTGTGTCGCGCGCTCCACTTGCATTTTGGGTCAGATTTTTGTTTGAACCGTGTCTTATTAATAGTAATCTTTATTAACTAGTTTACGTACCATGTTATCACTATTTTTTATCGTATAAAGGCAGCAAACGAGCATGCAGTCCATCTGATGGTAAGTGGTCACTGCCGGACATCAGTAATCATCCTCAGGTAAAATTAAATCATACCTAAGTTTGATCACAGGTACAATTACAAAGTACAATTAAATCATACCTAAGTTTGCTACCCCTGAGGACTAAGATGTTTGCCTCGTGTATAAGTGTAGCCAGCAACCACGCCTCTCCAACCCGAAACACAATATTTATTCACGGAGGATTATTGGGGGGGTGGTGGTTCTACCACCTTGTAATATTCTGTTTAGTATTCAGGTTGTCAAAGAAGTTATAAAATGTTAGG
>DWNR01002322.1:0-13261 GCA_018250455.1 Polygonus leo
TTTGGTGTTCTTGTGTAATTGAGTTGGAGCTGGCTGTTGAGTTACATGAGATATATGTTAAACAAATTGATTAAAATGGGAACACAAAAACAAATTGTTTTTATAGGCACTTCAACGAACGTAAATTTGTTACATTCACATTACCTTATTTTATAAAAAACCTACGTTATATTTATCTAATTCTACACTTCACAAGCTACACCGACAAGACCATTCCGTCACGGGCCAACTCCGGAGCTTGCCATGAAGGGTGGCCATGTCTATAGTGTAATGATGATGCAAAGAATAGTATACCTACGAGTCAGAGACTGTTAAATTCCATGCCACAATACGTAACGAGTCTATAACCTAAATAATATATAACCATAATATATATATAACCATACATAATTGGTTCTTCTTACACTTTGGTATATTTTACATGCTCTTCATACACTCACTATGAAGTATTGAGAGTGTGTAAAGAAGAGAGAAAATTTAAGGACAATCTCCGAGAGGTGTAGTTTTCCTCGCGATTACTTAACCGAAAAGCAAGTTATTTAAATTAAACATGATTAACTTATATTGAAATGAAACCTATCATATTTGAAACCTGTAAGTAATACTTTCGATACAAGTAGTATCTTGTATCTAGGTAGCTACATTGTAGGTATAAATGAAATGCTAAGCATTGTTATGCAAATACTCGCGGTTGGTTTGCTACGTCAGACAAAGCTACGTTGACGGATATCGGCTCCAGCTCTTGTGTACACTCGTAACATCTTAATCTGGAATATTCTCGTAATACAATAAGAAATCGTGGTGTATATGATAGGTAGATATATATTGTATTAAGAATCAATGAGCTTCCTCGGTCCCATTGCTGCGCTCGGCTGTCCTCCGAAAATGAAAAGGATTTAGACCATCTTTTAAATGTGTGGGCTTTTCCATGTTTTTTTTTTTGTTACTGCAAGGCGATATTTATTTTATAGCATAAAACTTCTAAAAAGCAAAGGAGGCACTTCCCAGCGCATCGATCGCCGGATGGTCATTGGAAATACAACATATAGTTTATACCTGTCATCAAATCCGAACAACTATATTTGATCATGAGAATAATGCTGCGGCGGAACAGAATTATGGTAGATTCTTCCCTTCTTTGAATTATTTGTTATTTCTTCTTATTTAATTATCCTTTTTATTTTTTCAATAAAGTAACACTTATCTCTAATAGTTATAGCCATTTCGATGTTACTATACAAACACAAAGACATATATACTTTCAAACATTGCTTTAAAAGAATTAAATTCGTGAACCAACCTACACTCGGCGGCAAAAAATCGTGTGCTGAGGTGTTAACGCCGGTACATGCGGGTAAATGGCATAGAATTACAAATGGCCCTTTCATTTCTTCTCTGGGGGCATCTCAGTATCAGATGCATAGCCTTGAGATGCAAAGTGTGGGGAACGAGAGCTTTTTATATTTGCGCCAGCCATGGTTGGATTTGCATAATATTGCTTCCTTAACATTTGTACTGTATAAAACCTGCAGTGAAGTTTTTAAAATACTTAAGTGACGGTTTATGCTAATCAGAACATAAATTCAAATACTGCATTTCATGTGCCAATCAGAATGTGTTATAAACCTACTTTTCTATTTACTGCATCAAATAAACGGCTAAAATTTTCTTTGCAGATCAACGAAATAATAATAATTTGTATGTTTTTTGAGAAACTAATACCAATTAATGTCATACAAAAAATTGCAGCTGCTTATTTATACTAATAATATAAAGCTATAAAGCTTATTTATACTAATAATATAAAGAATTGAAAAAATCTTTTTTGTTGAATAGTAAGGAGCGGAGTGTCAACGAGAAATGTTGCAAAAACGGGAAAAATTAGACTCTCTCTTATATAACGCAAACGAAGTAGCGCGATTCAGCTAGTTAACCATGTACATACCTAGTCTAAATTTGTCGACAAATCATTCGGCGACCTAGTTTCATAGTCCCATCTATTTCACTTACAACATTAATGAACGTGATTAAACTAATTAAACAAGCTATGATTACCGAAATAATAAGCTTTTACATCAACAAAGGTTGTCACTGATTGACCCGATATTGTGATAAGCTATCCAATGCAGAATAGATGACATTATTGACATTTGCCTCGTCCTGTTTCAAAATGTTGTACGTTTAAGCTTATAGCTTATTTCAGTGAAGTTATGAATTATGAATAATTTGTAAGAGATGATAAAACGAAAATTCAAGAGTGCCAAAAACTTTTTATATTGAGGAAGATGCGTAGTATCTTTATTTTTATTTTTAATAATTGTGATTCTTATGGTTAATCTTTATAATAATTATGTGTAGTAAATACGTATGTGTATGTGAATTGTAAATACATTGTAAATGCATCCGAGTGGACTTCAGACAAAAAGTACTCAATAACACATACATAATAATCCTTGTTTATAGATTGTGTTTGATAAATTGTATCCAAATTTTAAAGTTAAACCCTCTAAGCATCCAAACTTACACGGTTATATTATTATAGAATAGAACGATATTAGGACTTTTTGTTTTTGTACAAATATCTCGTCTATTCGCTTGCCGCAGGGCGTGATTTGATAGATCGAATCGTAATCGTATCTATAAACGTCACTTAAAAATATTATTGTTCCGATAAAATCTATTTTTTATATCTAAGATAACATAAAATATATTATCATATTTCTACGGAGCTTACCATCTCTTAGAAATCTATTTTAGACTTTTTAATCCCATACCTCGGATGTAGATCCTAGATATTTATTTTCTAAGAAAACTGAGAAATAAAAAAGGTCTGTTATTTTACAATTGGGTAATAAATAAACTGCAAAAACTTTATTTAATTATGGAATATATACAAAGGCATGAACCAAAAAATCGATTTGTACAAAGTGTACAAAGGAAACAATTTTCTTTGTAATGTAAAATTTAGACGAGTACATATTAACATAAAATTCTAACTGCTCTACTTCTGAAGAGATATCAATACATTTATTTGTAAGTTTCTACACATGTTACTTCAACACTATTACTTCAAATTTGACGCGGTTTTTCTCACATGTATTGCAAGTAAGCTTACTTAACCTCTTGTGAATATTTGTGTATGCTCGCAACAACTGCAGAATGGTTTTCGATCAAAAAATGGCACAAAAATCGCATATGACCTAACAATTAACACATAACTGTTATGCTAAATGCTTTCTGTACACACTTAAAAATAACACCCGTAGAGCTATACCGTAAATTACGCTACAAAACCGTGTAAATTTTATTAAAAACGGTCCTTTTAAAAATGCACACGAGCGTTGTAAATAATTTTTGAAGACATTAAAAGCTGGCGCTGTACAAGTAATTACAGGCGTGAAAACATTGCACGATGAAGCGTTGACAAATCATCCAATTATAGCGTTAGGTGCTAAAATTATTTGAAGTAGTTATTACTAAAATTATTTGAAGTTACAATGGTTTATTACTTAGGGTCAAACTTTCTAATGTTACTTTCTATTGTTATTTACTTAGTGGCTTAACTAAACAAAGTGATTTCTATTATTTAATGCAATTTAAAACCCATATAGCAGTGAGGTATTTGCTCTTTATAATAAACATGTGCTTCCTACTCCCATGTGTGAGTCAAATAACTGAGGTATAATCATTTGTGAATTATATTGATGCCGTTGATTTCTTTAAATATAAAAACTCATAATTTTTACAAGTTCCGTATGGTTCGACAGGAGATGAACCATCATATAATCCTCTGCTCAACAATTGTTGTATTTTGGCTTTGAAGGTTGCTGTCCATACTTACACACAAGGCCCTTTACACTCAGGGGTAGCAACGTAACTATCCACGAGCCATCTAAGATGAGAGTCAATGGTACTTTTACCATACTGCAATTACTTGTACTTTAAAAAAATTTGCCTAACATTTTGATGTATACACGCATGCCCTGTAATATTTATAAGCAGTTTTAAAGCGCGTCGAGGTGTTGACATGGCTCACTTGCATTCTTTCGCGTTCATTACCATAACAAGTAGTTTCGTTAATCAAATGTACGAAATTAATAGCGCAGTTTAGAGTCGACGTAACGCTCGCAATCAGACGGCCATTACAAATTGCCAGCAATTACCGCGACACCCTCCCCTCACTCGGATTTTTTTTACGCATGCGGTGAATATTTTCATAATAGTACCTTACAATATATAGGTAGTTGGCACGCGTGATGTAACATGAATATTCTGAATATTCGACGTAAGGGTCGTTGACAAATTTTAATATAATTACGTCATAGGGTCGGAGCAGTCGGCACTAATTTAGTTAGTTACCTTTTTTACCATCATTTAGTTAAAATCAAAGCTATTTGTAGATACCTACTTCCGTCTGCAGTATTGATGAAAGTAAATGTTATTTAACTTTAACAAAATATAAAATTATACGTGTCTCTACGGGGATACTTCACACAGCAGAGAAAAAAACTGCGTCCTAATTATGGCCTATATTGCTTTTTAGTTATCCCTTAAGTCCAGAAGGGCAGCAATCAATTAATGAACATAAAAAATAAATATTGTAACAGCATTTTTTATCGTATAAAGGTAGCAAATGAACATGCAGTCCATCTGATGGTAAGTGGTCACTGCCGCCCATGGAAATCAGTAAGCAAGCACAATTAAATCATACCTATGTTTAATCACAAATGTTTTGCTACGGCTGAGGACTAAGATGATCGCCATGTGCATAAGTATAGCCGGCAACCACGCCTCTCTAAACCGAAACACAAGAATTACTTCACGGAAGAAAGTGGCGGTGGTACCTCTCCGGTCGAACTAAACGAGTTCTACCACCTGGCAAGTAGCTTTGTTACTTAGACCTAATTCCTAAAAGGTACAGGTGTAAATAGCTAGGTTACACGTGCCCACACAAATAAAAGCCTTATAATTTCCTCGTGCCTGTAATTACGTGTGTTTTTCCCTTTTAATAGAATTCAATACAGCCTTGATGAATGAACAGTAAATAAATAGCGTTATTGGTTTTTAGTATATTTACTTTAATACAATGTATAAACACATAAATAAGGCGATTGCTTCAAAGGAAAATCAGATTAAAAGACTCTCTCGTGCTGCTACTTAAAATTATAAATCAGTATTAAATCATTTATATATTTTTATTGTATATTCATGTTCTAAGTAAATTAAATATCAGCCAAATCGAAGGTGCTCAAGGCAGGTTATATACATATATACATGTATATTGTTATATACATATATACATGTAATTGAAATGTGTTTTTAAACTGGTTTCTTTGAATAACGTCTAGGCGTGAGGCGCTTTTCCACTGTATATTTTTAGAAACATTTTTAAAGTAATTTTATTATTTACTTTCATTAGTTGTTGTTAGGTGTATATAATTATACGTCTTTTGTGAAAATTTCAAGTGTCTATGTATTACGGGAGGACAGTGAGAATTTTATAGAAGGGCGCCGTTAACACCAGATTCGAAACCCTCAAAAGTAAGTGTATGTTTATTTTTATAGTGCACTTTTAAGAATGTGTAATTCAATTCAATACTACATCCAAAATCTTGCAAAAATGTCGTACTGAATTAACCTAAACTGCTCTTTAATAAGTATTTCTTCAAATAGGTGGTTTGATTAAAATGCTGTCCTAATGTAACGACATTAGAAACGTTCCAATAAACTTATATATTCAAATATACATATTAAACACAGAAACATGTGGTGCATAATATTTTAAGTAACCGCATCAAGTTTGGTTCCTAAATCAGCCTTGCATTCACAAAGCTAGCTCAGTCGATATGCAGATGTGCGGATATTTATTTCTATTCACTCAAAGGTAGGTGTATAAAGCTCTCAATTCCTCATCCTTTGAATGATGTTATCGCGATTTCCCAAATGTTTCGCTCTTTTTGATCTAAATTCTTTATTCTCCTTTGGCTCTGCCTTTTGCTACCACACATAACAATTCTTTTGTGGCACGATAAGATTCGGTAAAAAATCGAATGTTTATTCCTGCAGTGCACGGCAAACTGGTATACTTTCGGGGAATTTCGTATTAAAAGATTATTGATCAGCCAAATTGTTTTATTGACGTGTTATTAACTATAGACCATGTATAATACTGAATTGTGCTTTAAGATATTAACTATTTAAAATAATAATTTATAAACTCTAGTTAAAAATACGTTTTTATAAATTCTTTACAGTTCTTGCTAGTAAACGATCCTCAGTACCTATAACTATAGTTAGATATAATGTAAGATTGTAGATCTACTATAGATTGATCATGGATAAATAACCCCTAAGTTCTAAAATGTTCCAGCATGGTCTGGACGCAACCACTCAAACCGCTAAATTTACTACTACATACATAATAACTATATATCACACATCTACAGCAACCACTAATACTCAAATAAAATGTGTAGTTAGAACTTTTAAGGACGAAATATAATAAAGTTCTTAATTATTAATAACTTTTTATAATTACCCAGTTAGTAAAAATATGAAATATGAAACACCTTTCAAATAAAACCTGATACGTTTTAGCGATTTAGTATAAAACGAAGCATTTATTCAGTTTCCATTAAAAGCGTATAAAGAGGCCTTGAAATTATAATAATACCCTCGAAAAGTAAACGTCTATTATAAGTAAGACGTAGCTAGACGAGATTCAATATCATTAAGCCGGTGCTACCTCGATATGATAAATTTATTCACGGTCCAAGTTTTAAGAAGAGATTATTTCTGAATAAAAATAATCAAGATATTCGTGGTATTAAAAACTAAGTTAAAGTGACAAAAAAGACAATTTTAATTAAACTTTCCAGAATCGTTATCAGATAACATTACCTATTCATTAATTTTTAATGGTCCTTAAGCCGCCCGATGCCTGATAATTTTTGCAAACCCTCCACGAGACGGGAAATGACGTATAATTTATCTATAAACCTCTGGAATTACTTTTAGCAACTTAGTGACAATATGGAAATTAGCAGGTTTAATTTCGAAGAAGATTGTTTTTCTGAACCAGGATAATGTTAGATTCTTGAAAGATTTTATGTGCTGCCATTAGCCATTGTAAGAAATTTAATAGTATCAAGCGTTGCTTTGAAGAGATATATTTTTCGTGAGTGATCGGTCACACATTGTCAAAATACCCTGATAATGCTCTGTTTGGAGCATTGACACATTTTGGATGTAATATATAAACGCGGATTGCTACGAACTAATTTAATCTCTCTTTATGCCATTGTTGTTGTTATTATTGAGTGTAACATACAATGTTGAAATAGGCAATATGTCCGTAAAGTTTTCATTAATAGAGGCTTATGGAGCGTCAATGAATTATCCGCGCTACGGAATATTTATTGAAGGGAGACGGTCGGCCATAACCCGAAAGGAATATAACGCATTCAAATATCTACGAAATTTATCAACCTCGGAGCAGTGGGTCCAATACGTTTGGGTCGTTTATGGCATATTACAGACGGAAGACTCGTCAGCCTCCGACGGAAAAGTCAATTTGACGCAGATTACGGAGCAACTGAAGGAAATCTTACTAAAATGCGAATGTTTGTAGATATTTCAACTGATATGAATAATCATAAAAATCAAAATGAATATTTTGATTAGATAGGATTTGGAATAGGAGGAATTGAAATTGTCAAGGATGTCAAATATTGAAAAAGAAACATCGATACCATTCTACGATATAAACAATACAGCACTATTTATCGCAACGCGATATGTGAAACGATAAAAAGGAAGAAATTTAAAAACGCACTTTTGAGAAATCAACTGTAACGATTCCACAATTAAAAAATCAACAAGGCATCATAAGTAGATGAGGATGTGTAATGTTAATCTTATTAAATCCGAAAATCGCTTTTACTAAAAAATTTTTCGGTAAAATTGATATCCATAACTAATTTATTAGTTAGTACACAGACCAGGTGAATAGACTTTCAAATAAAGCAAAAAGGATACATGGAGTGTAGCTAAGCGTCCACTGAGTGGGCAGTGTAACTCCATGGGCGCGTTTCGCGACGATGTTCTATTACAAAAGGGAATTGGATCTTGATTCATTGGTTCGGAAAATCGGCAGCGTACCTTGATAATTTCATTTCTGTACAATTTGACCGCGTCCGTGGTCAGACGATTCTTGGGGGCCTTCGCGGACCCGAACACAATACATGGACTCCCCTACGGATCTCACACAATACTAAGCTTTTATTGCCTCCTTGTACAATCTCCCATTACGTACACGGATTCGACTGGGAATCAGTTTCGTTACAGTTTTTCTATTTTTCCTTTTGAGTGATTCGTGTCTTACTAGTATCGGGAGTCGACGAACTTATTTCGTTCTTCCGAAAATTAGATATTACTCCAGTAACAAGATATATAATCCTTGCGCAACACTGCCCACGTTTCTTCATGGAATTTAAAAGCGTGTATTGTGCTCGGCAATAATAGCAGCGCAGATATCGGAAGGAGCACTAACATCAAAAATATCGCATTAGAGGCTGCCTTTATCGCGCGCGTCTCTCGGCGACCCCGTCCAGCTTTTACAGAGATTGTATTGGAGCAAATACGACGCGGCGATACTGTAAATACACTTTCTGGCGTCACAAATTGAAAAATTTGTAAAATTCATGAATATGAATAAGTGTTCCGTCCCTGTGAATGGGACATCAATTATGCAAAATGTACTCGTATTGCATTGATCGTGCGGCGCGGGTTGGTCGATTCGATCGCTTGCGACGTAAAATCGATATCGCGTCCTGTTCATCAATTGCATATCTGTCGGCGACTCATCTTGTATCAATATTTATTGAAATATTTTCCCGTCGCAGGAAACCATTTCAAATATTTACTCGGAAGTTCCGTATTTTGGTCCTTTGGTATGTTTTCGTTATTTGTGCTTAACCCACTGATATTCATAGCTACGATATTACAAGACTAAATCCTTTGGCTTGATAAGAACGTTTCCTAGAAAATATTATTAGTTGCTTTATAATAACATTGCTTATAATAGATTACATTATACCACCGACTAAGTATTTTCGTAAAAGACAGATCTATATCTCAGGTACATCATAGACTTATCGAATAGGTACTAAGTTGGAACCGCAAAAAATATTTCAAACAGAGCATTTCCGAAAGCGCACTACCGAAGCAACATTGTGAGTGAACGTTGTCAACTGCAAATTACAGGACGTGAAGAGGGGAGTCGTACTTCTTCTATACAAAGCTTTGTGGTTTTCAGCTGTTTTCAGCTTAACTTGCACTCTACCTTGTGATCGAAATGCGATGGATTTGTAGATGTATTTACTAATATTTTGCCATTTTCATTCCATTAATTTGAAGTGTACTCCAAGTCTCTCTATTTTTAGTTGCTCTGCTCAGATATAATTTACAGGCACCTATAGGTATGATGCACGGCATACTTAGTTACTTTTGACTACTTAAGTATACACTTAAAGAATATACCTAAATTGTTCTTATAAAAATCGTAGCGTTACCATATCGCTAGAGAAGGATCATATGATATTCATGATCATATATGCTTCCTCAAGTATTGAAAATGTAATTGTACCTTTGATGATATAGAGGTACAAACGTAAAGTCGCTTCTATGTTTAAAGAATTTTAAAAACTTAGAAACAATTATATATTAGTGTATTGTCACTGAAGAATTCCTACCATTAAGGATCATTTATTAAACCGGATTGGACTGTATGGTCTACAAAGTACATAAACTATCGAGTCTAGACAGTCGTTTTGCATAGAATTAAGTAAACAGATTTTTACTGAACCCTGAATAGACGCCGCAGTTCAGCCCGAACTGTCAACTGCAAATTACAGGACTCTGCTGTTCGCACTTCTTCCATACAAAGCTTTGTGGGTTTCAACTGTTTTCAGCTTAACTTGCACTCTTCCTCCCCTGTGATCGAAATGCGATGAAATAGCGAATTGTATGCATTCGTTCCGCGCAATTCTGTAATTTGACAACGATTTGCATGTAATGTCGGTGCTCGAATAAAAGACAGATGTTTTCAAATAGTCTTTGACGATACCTAGAACACGTACACATGTTGGACTGAAAGATTTGTCGAAGATTTTAACGTCTGGATATATAAACTGAAATGTTAAAATAATATTGCAAACTAAATTTTACACGGATTAGAATTTTATTACTTTAAACCGTATTATTATGGAAAATAATACATTGAACTTCATGAAGTAGCGTAGTCCTTTTAACTTTTAAGGAAATCAGGTTTTCTTTGCGCAAAGTTTATAAGTTTGAAGTCCACCAGAAGTGGTAAGTGGACACTGCCGGCCATAAATAATCATCCTTAAATTCGACTGAATCCTATCGAGGTTAACCAGAGATGCTTTGCTACCACTGAGGACTAAGATCTCCTCGTGTATGAGTCTAGCCGCAATCACGCCTCTTTACAGCCAAAACACAAAATTAGCTTCGAGGAGGATTACCAGTACAGCGGTGGCATTCCCAGGTCACACTATACGAGTCCCACCACTTGGCAAATACCGCTATACTTTATAAAAAAAACAGCAGCATTTAATTTGTTATCAATTGTTGCTTATTAAGTACATCAGACGCAGGTTTAAAGTGCAGACAGTGCAATGTCCTGTGTTTAAGAACCTTTGAAACGTGGACCGGACTTTAATTGAGTTACGCTTTTGAACTCAAAGTCCAATCATCACTAATGTCTAAACAGAACAGAAGTTTTATCCACCTAGATTATTTATAATTAAAAAAATTAAAAGAAACATGTTTTCTTTGCAGTTATTATCAAATCAAAAAAGGTCCAGATCTTAAGATTAAGATTAAGAGAATAATAATCAAATGATAATTAAACGCACGGTAATTCTGATCTAAATTTAAATTAATATATTTAATTTACTAAGCATATTGTGTGCTAAGTATGCCTTAGTACATTGACGCTTTTACTTATGTTATTATTAGCGACACGAAATCAAGACCTATGCTGAGAACATACCACTTATTTAAATAACATGTTAGCAAAGCATAAACATAAACATTGACTGCCAGATTGCATGATCTTACTTTTTGAAAATGTGTATCTCACAAAAATGTATACAGCCCTGCATTTCCCTAATGAAAGCTACGGTATAACACGACTCCGTAACAAACGTTGAAAATAATTTACGCTAAAGGGTTGCTGCATTTACATAAATATTAGGTAGCGATAGCCGCAAACATAAACATTACACACGATAAGTGAAATTTATGCAGATTTCATGTAAGTATTTGTATTTCATAATTTAAGAATGAAAATATGCTTTTTGCGTTAAGGAATTCGTCGCTTTGCATTTTTCTGTGGCGTAAAAATGCACGCTTATTTGTTGTCGTGAAATCAAAATATTTATTCAAATATGGCTACGTTCTAGACTTAAAATAGGAATATATGAATCCGCAAATAATATTTCATTTTCCCTAAATAGTATGCTAATTTAATTTTTAATCGTCTCTGCTTTCTTTTGTAATACTGTTTAATATTTATGAACGAGAAAAATACAGAAGCGACTACTGTTTTAACGCTGCAATTATTTGTTGTAAAAAGTACTCCTTTCTGTTCATTGTTTCAGCTCATACCTATAATACTTTAAATTTCATCTTAATCTTAATGTTTATAAATACCGTATCACAACGGAGTCAACGCTATATTCAAAACTACATACTTACTAAACTTACTTTTCGAATATTTGCTTATAATATTTAAAACGTGCTCCAAATCGCGACATAGTGTCTTGTGAGAGACTATATCATGTAAGTCGATAGATGGCGGTGTAGTCGAAATTTTTTCAAGGCAGACGTCTGTGTAGGCTTTATGGTATTGTAGCAGCACGCAGCCACTACATATCTGCATACCAGTACCTCCGAATAATGGCACACGTGTGCCGCGCAGGTGTCAGGTGCACTATCCTTGCGTTCCACGAATCACACCACTGCACAGGTGTGCCTCGCAGGTGTCAGGTGCACTAGCGTTGACTACCAAGAATCGCAGGTGTGCATCGCACGTGTCAAATGTATTATTCTCTTGTAAATATTTTTAGTATAAATAGACAATAAGTTTCCTAATTAAATCATTACCGACATAGCAACTGTACAATTAATAAGTCTATTAATTTCACTACCTTCGACCTCTGGCAGTCTCGACCCTTCTGACAACAATATTAGTAGTGGACCAGTCTGCGCTACCGTTACCACAGTGGTTATCATTACCACCACTGCACACCACTGGACGCCACACTACAATTGGTGACCCCGACGTGATCCGCCCAGTTACCGACGTGATCCGTCCAGTTACCGACGTGATAATTGTCTACCGACGTGATAATTGTCTACCGACGTGATCCACGCTACAATTGGTGACCCCTGACAGTCTACGCCGTCACCACACTGCATGGTGACCCCTGACGAACCTGAGGGAACCTAACACATTGGTAACCTCTCGGTACGCCGTCGAAGACCCTTGTCCAGAGCAGCATTGAAGGACCCCAGTCGGCAATCATCGCTCCACGGAAGTCCACGTTCTATCCACGTCCACGGCCATCATGGAAGACCAAAAGAACCCAGTAGCCTCTGCCCAACAGCCATCACACCACGAAGTCGCCGGTATAGCTCTCAGCATGCGCATACCACCATTCTGGAGGGACAAGCCGCGACTCTGGTTCATAAGCTTCGAGGCAGCAACCAGCGAACTTAAGAAAGGCCAACAACAACTAGCACAGATGGTCATAGCCCAACTCGAAAAGCAAGACATAGAACAGATCTCCGATCTTCTATACAACCCGCCAGCTGAAGACCAGTACACTACACTGAAGAGCCGCCTGATTTCCGCCTACGAAGAGTCTTATAGCCGCCAGCTTCAAAAGCTCCTATCAGAGATCGAGCTCGGTGATCAGAAGCCCACACAGCTGCTGCGTCGAATGCGAAGCCTTGCACGAGACAAAGTCCCAGACAGCACCCTACGTCTGATGTGGACTAACCATCTGCCTCCACACGTCCGTTCAGTCCTTGCAGTCAGCGAGACTTTTACCACTCAGACTGCACTCGAAGACCTGGCGCTCCTTGCAGACAAGATGATTGAAAACAGCACTGAAAACTCGTCTATCACAACATAACACGTGGATCGACGAGCTACCCACTGTGCTATTGGGGT
>DWNR01002323.1:0-13261 GCA_018250455.1 Polygonus leo
AATAACAATCATTTTATACTCAGCACTGTTTGCGAAGCTTTACATTTTTCTCTTTGTAGAGGGACTGCCACTAGGTACTTAATATTCAATATTTCAAAGAGCTTTGCGACGGCTCGAACATCGCTGATGAGGCTAGAGATTAATTTTCTGTTTACGTTTGAAAACATCGTGAATGAGAGAACAAAATTATACTTGCGATCAAAATTGGACGAGGAATCACTGAACTAGTATATTTGGAATCTTATTAAAATACTAAAGTAAATAATATTTTAGGCCTACTATAAAGATGGTATTACGTTTTTTCATTCGGTTTAGATGCTGAGTTTTTAAGGAAAGATTGCAATATTTTTTAGTACTTACACTTTGAACAGAGGACTTATAACATTATACAGAATTTATAGTTATTAGCGACTTTAAATATTTGGAAAAGGATGAAAGGTTTGGACATCTCAATATTTTGTATGTATTTCGATAAGAAATGCATATAAAATATAGAGAGGAAAATAATTTTATTTTACTATGGTACTATAATATAATATGGTACTATAATATTAATATCAACACAAAAGTTGTACAAGAAAGTTGGAAATTCCTCTTTATAAAATATAAATATTCGATGTTGTTTTTGTTGAACCAATCCCATCATCGTTGAAGCTAAAACGTCCAATTTCAAAATAAGAACAACAATAACTGGCTCATTGTAACGCTCGCTGATTCATTGCCATTTGAAATATTGCTTACTAATTTCGCTTTCGTATCGTCCCATTGTTGTCAAGTTGTGAAAGAAATTATTAATAACACGCCATGGCAAACACGGAATTCATTCTTAGTTCTATTGGTCTCGTTGATAATTTTAGCAATACCATTATTATTCGTTTTATCAATTTGTTCTGCCGTGGTCGAGAAACAATTTGTATTATTGCACAAAGGATTTTTTTTGGACTCGGTTTGCACATTGTTGTCATTAAATGCTCCAAAGAAGTTTTGCTCGAAAGATTGTTTCTCGTTACCGGTAGAACAAATTCCTTAACAATAACTTACATGAAAATATGCCGTCGCTGTTATGTCGATGCCGATGATTTACGCTTTTCTACCTTGTTGTCTCTAAGTTTAGTTTCGTCAAGTGATTCTATTTTGTGATCTCTTAGCAACGGTGTTTTTGCATCCGTTTTATCTTCTATCTTATCGATGTACCTTTCGTTTTTATAATTGTTAACTTTTATCGTATTATCACTTTTAATGGAATCGTGTCTGCTGGAGCTTTTACTGTCTTCTTTACTTTCAGTCTTTTCTTCAAACTTCTCGCTGTGGTACGCCATGTTATCGAAACACTGGGTTGGGACAATGTTCATGGACTTCATCATAGGGAGGGCAATGGCAAGAGCGGGACTCATGTCGCGAGGGCTCGGAGTGAGGCGCGTGGTGACGGATAAATCCATCCCCGGCATTAAGGTTGCGACTGTTGGAATAAAAATTGTATCAATATAGTTGAAATTAAAATTTCAGGCAGAACAGAGCGCTCTGTTAAGTTCTTTCTATATTTCTTTCACATCACTTTGGAATAATTTTGAGATGTAAATATTTTCTTTTGGAGGTACCCAATGTACACAATTTATCTTATTAATTGATTGCTCCATTCAAATGTATATGAGTTGTGTTCCAATATGTCTGATGTTGCCAATTGTAACCCACAGAGCGTTCCATAGTTTGATCATAAACAATCATAAGAAAATGGAAACAAAATAAACATGCAGTTAGCATGCCCGGTAAGTAATGTAATGAGTGTAAGTAGCGTCTTTGAATATTAAAATAATGGATAGCAACTTGTAATTAAAAACAGACCTGACGTACACAAAAACAACATTTCCTACACAACACTTACAAATGTTGTCTAAAATGAAATTGAAACACTCAAAACATCGACGAACAGTACAGAAATGCAACTTTCACAAGACGAACATGTAGCGATAAAAACATGACTTCAAGTAAG
Organism: Polygonus leo; assembly: GCA_018250455.1. NCBI lineage: Eukaryota > Metazoa > Arthropoda > Insecta > Lepidoptera > Hesperiidae > Polygonus > Polygonus leo. Next base: position 1,991 of record DWNR01002323.1, read on the forward strand.
TTTTTGTATAATTGTAAACAAATAGCATACATAAATAGTATAGCATAAAATAAAAGATAGCAATAAAGAATTTTATGATCATATTTTCAAAATCGCCAAAGGGACGAAGTAAATAACAGCTATATGAATTACAGTCATATTGTAAAAAATAACTAAAATGACCTAAAATACGTTTGTTTTTTGTCTACTGCATTTCAGACGTAATTTTCAAAAATAGAAAAATAATAGTCATAAAATACTTTATCATAAGTGTTATAGTGTGTTATAAATGTTATAATGTTATAAAATAAGTTCTTAATAAGCTCTATAAACGAATGTTAAACACAATCATTCGTTTTATTTTTTGTTGTGATGGATTAAAAATGGTTATTTTTTTATATTAAACATATTAATTATTTCATTCACAAGTGAGAAATATTTCTAAAGTTTTACGTGTACCGGTGTAGAATTTTGTATTTTTGCCGCTTCTGGTGTTGAGTTATTTATAATTGTGGTATAGTGGTGATTACCTGAAAACGCTTGAAATATCAGCTTATTGTATTGACCAAGAAATAAATATGGAGGTACAAAAAATACACAAAGGAATGTTAAATTGGCGCATAAAATAAATTTGGTGATTGTAGTGATATGTAGCGGTGTTTGCTAAAAACCTTTCTCATATTTGATAGACTTTACTCATAATATGACAAATTGCAATATAACAAATGTTGCAATTTATCATTCAAATGAGAAAAGTCTCTAGAACATTGTTGATGGTAAGTAAAATTTTGAATTCATAAATAATTAAAATGTATTGAAATATAAGGTTCTCTACGACAACATCAATGGGGAGCAAGCAGCCAAGCAAGTAACTAATGACGGGGCCCCACACAATATTGAAATTTTTCTCGAACCTTCCTCTATTATCGATGAGGCTATGGGACCTACACGTTGACTCCACGTGCTGCTTGAAGATGTCGTTAGTGCATTTTCTTATTGGATTAGAATGAAGTGGCAAACTGTTCGTAACGTTCGTAACCAATCTTCAATGAAACGACTTCATCAATCTTATCATCAATGGTTGGTTACAAACGCGCCACTTCTTCAGGACTGATGGATGCCTCATGTGCCTTCCGCACTGGCGATCACACCACATGTGCATTTGTGTGAATAATGATTTCGATTGAGTGATTAATATTTATGTTGCATTCCTGTAAGCTAATTCCGTTTGTGCAGGCGACATAGAAGCCCGTTCCTGGAGCCAGCCATTTAAGTGTCGCTTTTTAAAGCATGTTTAAATTTTTTCTTTTGCAGTTGTTTGGTGTTGTTTGGATCATAGCCTCAAGCTCGCTACGATCACCATCTGTGGAGGATTACATTGCATAAGCTGTTAGTAGGGCGAGTACCTAATATTATTATACAGTACTGTTATTGGCATCTATTCCTGAAGATGTATCACCGACATTTTTGTGATAATTGTTGTATTTTGTATCATTAATTTTCCATTCCACTTGATGTAAAGCAAGCTCTTTCATGAACAGGGAAAGATGAAATTAATTTAGATTATTAAGATGAACTTATAATTAGTAAATATGATTCACAATGTACGCTCCAATTCATAGTGAGTAAATTTCAATTAATATAACAAATGCCGATGATACCTTCGACTCTAAATTGTTATATAATTTATCGTATGGTAACTTGGTGTCAATATAAATATGTTCCCTTCTACTTTCGATAAATATATTATTAGATAAGAATTTATTAATGCCTAATGTTAAGTTTGCCTTTTTCAGAAATACGATATAATATGTAATTAACGAAATAGTATGCCAATATTTATTTATGTTATGTCTTTATACTAGTGATTTATATTAATGTATAGTTAAAGTGCTTAATTCTACTAGTGACGCTAAAACAACTTATTTAATTAATTAGTTATGATTTATTTTTTATTTATTATGTTGACGACATTGTTAGTCCATTTTGTTAAACATGTGCTTTTTATTATTGTATTAAAGGTAACCTTATATAATAATTTTGACGAAGAATGACAATTATGGGATATAGTCCAAATTTTAATATTTGCTTAAGAAATACGACACTTAGGCTATATTAGATTTAGATTATGTGTTTCCTGTAGTCTTATTAAAATCTTACCCATGTTAGGTCCCATCATATCCTTGGGATGGTTCGTTTTTATTGCATTCATCCTACGATTTACTGCCTGGGGTCCCATACCCGGCGCTAATGGACCAGCTGGGGCCCCCGGAACTCCTGGTGCACCTGTTTATTAAATTCACATGCATAATATTTTGTACAACTCTGAATTTGGTAATAATTTACTTATTCATAATTGTATGAAATTGAAAAATCTAACCTTTTTTGAATGAATTAAATTTTTTAAATCTATGAGCATGTGGAGTATTAGAGTATCTTTTTATACATTGTGGAGTATTATATTATATGTAAAAAGTAAAATAAAATATGACGTCATATGCGGTGTGTCGCAAGGTTGAGGATTGAAGATTGAGTCCTTACATTTGCAGATAATTTAATTTATTTTCAACACAGCATAAAAGCTTAAGACCTATATAATTATACTAAAACAAAGTTTATATAAGAAGTACTTTGTATCAAGAGGTAATGGAAAAATATTCAGTTAGTAGCGTTTAAACGTATACTTCTTTAAATTCTAGTGGAGAACTAACTGTCTCTCCTATTTTACTGCGCTTACCTTTATTGCTTAGATTTTATCTCACGTAGGGACCATCAATTTAGGAAAAGAGAAAAGGTATTCAGTCTTAGTAACATTTAAGATTATTTGTTGAGATTAGCTAAAGTAATTTTTGATATTTAGATTTATAATGTTTCAAGAGGGATATATATTTTTGGTCGTAGTAAAAATAGTATCAAGGTTAGACGTGTTAAAAGAAAAATCGAGTTAATTATGTTTAGTTTTTTGTATTATAAATAAGTAAAATTGGAATAAAAAATATTAGGACCTTGAACTATTTTTGTTCCAAATTAAATAAATTTCTTATTGTCTTTATCGGGTTTAGCCTTATCATTATTCTGCTCTAAATTGTAAAGTAAGATATGAATATTTGATTATGTTCATAGCTTTTATCAACTATAACCTAGAGATTGTCGTTTCTATTGAAGAAATTGTTATCTTTATCAGGTTTAGCTTCATTATTTTAACTCTTAACATTTACGATGATTTTTACGATTTTTTGTCTGTTTTCATAGATTTTGTCAGACTTACGAAGTGGAGGCCTAGCTGGTTCCACGTTGATGACTCTTCGCCGCTTCTTGGGCAGTTTTGCCCTCGCTTGCGTGTGGGAATAGTACATCGCAAAGTTGGATACAATGACAGGAACTGGTAAGGCTATCGTGAGTACCTGTTTGCATTAAAATATCAGTTTAGTTAATATAAAGAATAAGTTACTTTTTTTGTTAAAGTATCAAACGATCATGTAGTCCACCTGATGGTAAGTGGCCACTGCTACCCATGGAAATCAGTAATCGTATTGACGATTGAGTCATGCCTAAGTTTGATCACAGATGCGTTGCTACCCCCGAGGACTAAGATGTTCGCCTCATGTATAAGTATAGCCGGCAACCACGCCTTTCCAAACGGAAACACAAGAATTCCTTCACGGAGGAACTTAACTTTTCACACCCTCATATGGGTGGCGGTGGCCACGGACGAATTACATGAGGTCTGCAGTGACAACTTACCATCTGGTGGAGTGCATGCTCGTTTGCCACCTTTATACGATAAAAAGAATCAGCCAGAATTAAAAAAAATTCAAAATTGTCACTAATATTTTTATGTATGTATTAAAAATACATTATTATTTCTTTTAAATATTAAAGAATAACAAGTAAAATACTCACACCAGCCAATGCGCAGAGAGCACCCACAAACATCCCCACATAAGTTTTTGGAGCCATATCTCCATAACCCACGGTTGTCATGGTAACCAATGCCCACCATAGCCCTAAGGGTATGCTGTTGAAATCATTGTGTGGATTCGTTTGAATCCTCTCAGCATAATACACCAAGCTTGCAAATATTACTATACCGAGTACTAAGAAAAACACTAATAGCGTCAACTCCTTGGCAGACGCTCGGAAGGTCTGAATCAAAATCTTGAGACCAGAGGAATGTCTCGTAAGTTTGAAGAGTCTCATTATTCTTATAATGGAGAAGAATTCCAAAATGTCTGCGTTCTCGACGTGAGAAGCATATTTCTGGAGAATGAGATCGATGTAGAAGCTCATGGTGGCGATGTAGTCGATGATGTTCACCGAGGATTTGATGAACTCACACTTGTTTGGTGAAGATATGAACCTCACGAGGATTTCTAAAGTAAACCACGCATTACAAACGCACTCAATGTAGAAAAAAGCTATGTGGGCGTTTGTTTGCACTTTGTCCAACGCCCAACTTTGGGTTTGATTTGCCGTCGTCACTGTATAGTTTCGTATAACAGGCACTCGCATATCCGGATGGGTCTTCAGACAAAACGATATGATAGACACGCATATAAAAAACACAGATATCACCCCGATTATCTGAAAAAGAACATTTTAATTACTATGTAGATCATACTTAATTTATATCAAACGGATTAATACTATGATGACAATAAATATCTTATTAAAAGTAACATCATGATGACAAAAGATAATAAGCAATCACAGTTGGGAGGAAAATGTTGACTTAAAAGACATAAAAAAGTACTGCAGAAAACTCTTTGAACGCAAATTTTATTGTTAAGCGTAAAACAAGAACCTTTTAACCCCATCATACTATCAAAACAGGAGCCTAAGACCGTAAAACAATTCAATTAGCACAAATTTGAATTTAAAAGCCGGGGCCTAAAGAAACCCTCTGGATTGATGTTCCATTAACACAAGAGAGTCAAAGGATTACATTGTAGTTAACATTTCAAATATCAATGTTTATTCTGAGTATTTTCTTACAGTATGTTCATTACAGTCTCCATAATTTCATATACACATTTAGCGAGTTTAAAATGCTGTTTTAAAGTTAATGTTTCGTTCTACTACATAGTGTTTCTGTTATTTGTGTTCCACATCAGCAATAAATGTTTACATTGATCTGAAGAAGCATACAAGTCCCCATAAATTCTAAGTGGATTGTGTAACATGTTCTGCGCAATAGAAATAATAAAAATATCGCGTTCAACAATATTAGGTAAAGTTTTATTTGCGTTTGTTCCATCACTTTTACTTCTATTATTAAGTTTTGCGAGGTCGTATCGTGATCCTTTATTGACTCTGTTAACTCTGCTAACTGCTCAGAGCTCGCTAAAGCTAATTAGAGTCGATTAGATCGTTTAACAAATACGGTACAAAGCAATGAACAAGTAATAAAAGTTCCAAGGCAACCATTTATTTCTCTGTAGCAATTTTTTCTTCAATTTCATTTTGTGACAAAGCGGATATAAGGAAAGCCGCTTTGACTTAATTTTCACAATGAAACGAAAAGATAGGCGTAATGATTCTAATTGTGTTAATAATTCCGTCACTAAATAATTACACATTCAGACTTACACAAAAGATTGAACGTAATTGTCAAGTAATTTATTACAAGGAACATGTGAGTTACATTTGAAGTCAATTTTAATTCGGGATTGTACAGTATCTTATATCTTTTCTCTCAAGAATCTATATTGGCTTGCTTGACTTGTAATTGGTTTTTGCTTACTTTGAATTCATCTTCATCAGTTATTCGTATTTATATATAGCAATAATTAAATCTACTACCCCTCAAATTTTTCAAGTAATACGTTACCTTAGCAGCATTAGAACTGTATGGCTCGTCGAATAGTGACCACATCTGGGGTTTCAGCTGCTGCCACCAGGAGACGGTGCCGTTGTAGTAGTCCTCTTCGAAACCGAACTTGCGGGCTACTTCCTCATCAGACGGCTTCTCTGTATCCAGGTCCAAGCGGTCCAGGACGGCCAAGGTCTCTTGGGTGTCTCGATGCTGGGAAGTTAATTTTTTTATTATAAAATGAAGGAAACAAAGAAGTATTAAATAAGATAAAGGGACAAAATGTACTTTATTTTTATATTTTTTTCCTAATTGTATATCCTGTCTAGGTAAGCTTCACCCGGAAAGACACCTTCATCACACATGTTTTCGCCTCCGTAGCAATTATTTACTAGCAATTTGCATTTCGGTCGGCAAGTTGTGGTTGACGAACAACATACTCGTATGTACAAGAGTTGACCATCTGGGTACTTCAAGCTTTCAAGGCATTTGTGGCCAACTTTATGTAGGAACTAAATCCTATCTGAGGTTCATTATAGGTCTATACGGCAGTGATTGTGGCCATAGTATAAAATATGCCACAAACTGACAGACTGATGTATACCACTTCCAAATAATGATAATGCACCAAAAAACTGAGCCTGAAAAGTGTTTAAAACTCGTTTCTGTAAGCAATTTCAGTATTTCCTAGTAACAGCTTGCGGGCAAGTACAAAACATTTAGGTTGAACTTTACATTTTTGCCTTTATCCTAAAATTGTTATTTTACTGTTCTTTATTCATTTTGTGAGGAAAAATGTTAAAAATGTGGGGTTCTGGGAAATTGTAACAAGGTTTTAGGGAAACTCTGAGAGGCGTGTTTCTGTAATAGTACACCTGCGGCCCACATATTTCTATTATAATATAGAATTAAATTATGTCATTTTGACCACCTAAGGAGGTGTTAAATTAAAGTAGTAGTCGTATTTGAATGTATGTATTATCAATATTGTTTTGCATAAGATAACTGAAAAAATACTTCATATAAATACACCATATAGATAACATCTCAGAAAAACATTAAAGATTTTAGAAAAACAGAAATTTAAAGAACACAGAAAAGACTTTTTCCACTAAAATTCTGTTTAATTCTGTCAATTCAAGTCTGACAAACAAAAAAAAGTCTGTCAATTCTGTCAAACGGGATTCGTTAATTTATTCATCCAACTGTCTGTCTGTCACAAAGTACCTACTACACTTGAAATTTTTACAGTATGTTTAGCCACTACAACTACAAATACAAAGTTGCCAGGTTATAGAACGTATAGGTCAAACGGGGTGGTATACCGCCACCCTCGTAATCCTCTGTGAAGCAATTTATTGTGTTTCGGTTTAGAGAGGCGTGGTTGCCGGCTTCTTACAAATGAGGCGAACATCTTAGTCCTCAAGGATAGTAACGTATTTGTGGTCAACCTTGGGTCAATCGTACTTGGGTCAAACGTGTTTTGTATTCGTTCGAATACAAAACAGCGAGGGGTAGCGGGCGGAGCCGCGGGCACAGCTAGTAAATAATATTTATAATCGTAAACGCTGAAGTGTGGTCTAAAATATACCGAGGATGAAAAACAGAATCGCGCATTTTGTCGTTTTAGGTTTTCGTGGGTAATTCGATTCGTCCCTCGCCGCAAAGCCACGAAGTATGTACGCACATAGGGCCGCGAGCAGCGAAATGTGTACGAATTAATTTTTGGCTAAAATAATTCTGTCTGGAAATGAACGGATAAAATTATTTAAGGTTAATTTTTTTTTTTAAAGAATGAAGGAAACAATATCTTTAGAAACGCAATGGTATGGTGCAAATGGTAGCTATGGTGACAATAAAATGGATCTTTTGCTGTCTTCAATACGATGCTAAGTACATGGTATTTATTAAAATCGTATGACACGGGTTATTGTTTTTATACTAAATGTAAGTCAGATAGATGGGCCACCGAGTACGGAGTTACCGTGGCCGAGCCTCGGATTTGAAGGAGAGGTCTTTGCACACTATTTATAGTGACCAAGAATGGTTTGTAGTGTTCGCACACCTTTTTTACGTTTAACCTAAAGAAAACTGTTTTAATTCCTTGCCTTCACCAGGTGGTAAAACCGCCACCCTCATAATCCTCCGTGAAGCAATTATTATGTTTCATTTACCAGAGGTGTGGTTGCCAGCTACCCTTATACACGAAGCGAACATCTTGGTCTTCAAGGGTAGCCACGCATTTGTGATCCAGCTTAGGTATGATTTAATTATACTTGGGGATGATTACTGATGTCTATGGGTGGCAATGACCACTTACCATCAGGTGGGCTGCATGTTCATTTGCTAACTTTATACGATAAAAACATATATATTTGGTGTACACGTCGCCTAATTCGATTCGTCCCTTGCCGCAAAGCTACAAAGTGTGTACGCACATCAAGCCGCAGGCGGCGAAATGTGTACGAATTACATTTTAGGCTAAAATAATTCTGTCTGGAAATGAACGAAGGAAATATTTAACGTAGAATTTAAATTTACAAAAGTCAATTGAATGAATGAAGAAAATATTAAGTAAAAGTATAGTTCTGAGAGTTTTCTACAATGTTTATTTGATACTAAAGTTAACGTCGTCTGTAATAGTTCTACTGTTCTTCACATGCTTCAGCTGCGAAGGATTGAGATTATGTCCATCACGTTGGCTAAGTGCGGGTTAGCAGACTTTCTATGAAACTTTTCCAAAACTATTGCAAACCTATAAATCTCATGTTTTCCAAATAATAATAATCATCATCATCATATCCTATTAGAGTCCCACTGCTGAGTAAGGGTCTCCTCTCACAATGAGAAGAATTTGGGCAATAGTCCACCGAGATGCCCAAGTGCGAATTGGTAGACTTCACACATCCTTGACTTCACACACACTTCTTACCATCTCTTAGACATGTAGATTTCCTCATGATATTTTCCTTCACCGAAAAGCAAGTGATAATTTTAGCTTAAATACGCACATAATTTGTAAAAATAGTGGTAGAGGTCTTTAATGTTATATGTACCATTTGGTACCTATATATCTTATACCGTTTGCTTTAAAATCGGTAGTACGTTTTCACTTTTCAAGAGATACAGACAGACAAGGTGACGGACGCATAGCAGATTTTTGTTAACGGGCTTTCGTAAGCACTGTTTGGTAACAGAACACTTTAAAGGGGTGTTGAAAAAAATTTAAACATAATAATTTTATAACAGATTAGTATCATAAAAAGTTAATAAAGTGAACTAGATTAAAAAAGTAATATAATATAATGAATTAGATGCAAATGTATTATAATTTGAGTTTATATTTAAATATTCTCTTCGTTTAGCTAATGCATCGTTTGTGAGCCGAGGCTCATTGACCCAGTAAAACGACCCTTGCTCCTATTGTCATAAGGTCAAAAATGCTTTGCACTCGCGAACAACGTCACTTACTTAACAGTATGGAGTAAAAATGTGGTTCATTATACAGCTCTCTATGTAAAAGGTCTCTGCATACTATACCGTTCCCAGCTATTACCGTGTTATGATCGGATGGTCATGTGTCCAAAAATATTCTCTGTATGAATCAGTATGCCAATTACAACTTTCCCTTAGCAATGACGTGTTGTGACGGGACCTGAAAGGCGTACTTTTAAACTCATTAATTTTCATCGATTCGTATGGTTATGATTTTACCATGGTCATAGAACGGAACGGTGTAGTATGCAGAAAACCTTCATATATATGAGAATGAAAGATTAAAGAATATCAGGGGCTTTTACAAAGATAATATATAGGGAGTTTTCAAAAAATACGCCCTTGAACTTGTTCCCATTGGATAATTATGCCATTCTCTCACCGACCAACATCGGAACGTACTATGATCGGAACGACATTGGGCAACAAAGACGCCCGTACCCTTTTTTACATTCATACAAAGAACAACATTTTGAACGTGAACGTACTGTTAGGATCGCATCTGACAGGCGTCTCGCGACGCCTAAACTCGTCCACGGCACGTCATCGTATAGACCCGTATAGTGTGCAAAGCGCCTTATGTTTAATAAAGTCTGCGCTTGTTAGGTTAAAATTCATAAGGTACAGAGTAATTAGTCTACGGGAATTATAAAGAGCTCTTATTTTTAATCAACATTTGCGACTTTATTTTGGCAACGCTGCTAAGTCCCCCCTCTTAAGTAATTATGGTTGTATGCTGATTTAGGGGTATAATTTTGTATTTTAATATTTTATATTTCACATTTTATTTGTACACTTGATAATACATAGCTGTATTAAACGCGGTGCTAAAATCAACAACAGAGGACTTAAAAAAATATATTGGGAAAGTACCAACGTATTTATTTACAAGATTTTGTTTCTTACTTAATGATATATATTTTTAGTAAGAAGTAAAGGCATGTACAAGATGGGCATATTTATGATCATGCTAGGGGTTACAAATCCTTTCTTGAACACAGGCCTCCCGTTGGAGGTCTTTACTGCAAAAATTGACCTTGTAAGTACAATATATTTTTACATAAAGTAAATGTATTATATATTTTACATGTAATAAAAAATCGAACAACCTCCATTAACAAAGAAAGTAACTAAGCATCCAAATAATTATATTCTAAAATCACAGTGATCAAGCAATTGAAATTAAAATTATTTTAAAACAGTAATTTTCCGAATAAACAAGCGTAAGCTGAAACTCAGCGTAACGGAATGCTTCTCGCAGCTCCACTGAGCAATTACAGCAGCTCGTCGGGAAATAAAATAAATACGAAGGATTAATATATTTGTCGACATGGAATTTTGGTCACGATTCGGTCGTTCACTTCACGTTTATATCCATAACCGAACGTATACTGTAAACGCACTTTGGGTGAAATGAGGCATGTTTGATTTTACCGCATAAAGGTAGTAAACAGGCATACAGTCCACCTGATAGTAAGTGTTCACTGCAGCCCATGAATATAAGTAAAAATCCCTAAGCATAATTAAGTCATACCTAACTTTGATCACAGATGTGTTGCTACCCCTGAGGACTAAGATGTTCGCCTCGTGTATAAGTATATCCGGCAAACCGAAACACATGAATTCCTTCACGGAGGATTATGAGGGTGGCAGTGGTACCTTCCCGGTCGAACGAAACGAGTTCTACCACCTGGCTAATATTATTCTAAAGCCAATGTTCATAACGCTTTTACGATAATTTTTATTACATTTCCTGCTAAATTAACCTAATTCAACACTTCGCATTACTAAAGTATTATATTTCCACACATTTAACAAAAAAATTGCAATGCTACACTCGATCGAATGCTACATCCTCCATTTAATAAAAAAAATGTTACAAAGTATTGTCTCAATAATTCTATATGTTACTAGCTGACCCAGCAGACGTTGTTCTGCTATAAAAAAAAATTATAAAAAAATGGGGGTTGATGCTAGAAGGGTGA
>DWNR01002324.1:0-13260 GCA_018250455.1 Polygonus leo
CCAGCTAACTTTTTTTTTAATATATTCCATGTACAGACTTTCGACCCTCTTTAGCTTTATTATATGTATAGAAGATACATTGAGGCATGTATTATTATATTACTATGTCCGAATAAACAATGAAAAACTTATCAGAAGTCATTTTTGTCTGCCTCTTAAGCCCGGATCATTTCAGAATGACAAGCATTGAAATGTTAGTCCAACATGCAGACCCTGAATTTATAGAGTGTACACGCTTTTGGAGATTTGCTTTTCTTCATCTAGATATAAATAAATTTAATTCATATCAACTAAACCTATATAATGCCTGGTATTTGAAACCCAAAGTCCGTATGAGGCCAAAATCATAACATTTATATTTAAATGTTTTTACAGTAATATTACCTACATTTCATGGTCGGTTAATAACATTATTTTATACGTTGGAATATTTGTCACACGTAACCCACTTATTTCTGGAGAGCGTTGTGACATTAACGTCAATGGAAAAGGAATAAATTGTATGTGTTCAATGTTATTGCAGTTGCGGTGATTTTCCCCAGCACTGGCAACTCGAGTCGATCTGGCGGAGGAAGTTGGCTGCCCGCCAATCGGAAGACAGTCTTGGCCATTCCTGGCGCGATGTCAGGGCTGTGTGAAAACTACTGTGAACTCTAACAATTATTTCTATTCCAAATTAAGAAACGAGCTCTACCTCTTATATCCTTTTGGAATAAAGATTTCATAATCTATCAACCAAATGCCATCAATAAATTCCTGTCCTGTTTGAGGTTTTGCAATAGGTCTCATATATGTCTCACGTAAAACTCTGGACATACTTTTTATCTATATATGTCCGTATACCATCAGCTTGGTGTTGTTTCCACGAGAACATCGAAGCCACAACAGGTCAACGAGGTTACATTGACCTACAAACAGTAGGAAATATTTTTACTCGATCTCTCCGCCAGACATTCTTGAGGGGCAGCAGAAGATGAAATGGGTACAAATTGCCCATTGTATAGTTTGAGCCGATTTTGAAACTTTGTGTAACAAGCCGTCTTGAAGAATGGGGTGAAGTGCACAATTACCCAGAAAATGTTAACTCCGCCTACACAGGGCGGATCGTTAAACGAGTCGCCATTAGTTTTTATGGAGCGGGAGTTAGCGACCAGTGAGTTGAGAAGTGCCAAGTTGAACTTCAGAATAATATTACAAACTTCTCTCCCACTAATATTATCTATTTCCAGCTTTATGATTTGCTCATCTAGCATAATGGTTCATAAAAATGTTCTACGCGTTTCACGTCCAGGCTCCTAGTGAGATCTTGAAGACATGTATTTCTAGATTTCTCCCAATAAACACTTCAAATCTGCCGACTAGACAACCATAAATCCTACAGAATAACGTCTTGTTTTTCGCTATTAAGTTAATATGCAGCCATATACTTAATGCTTCTAAACTAAGAACACAACTTTCGCACAGCCAAGGGGGAACGCCCGCAAGTCACTGACTTTGACGGATACTCCATCGGACAGTCATGTATATCGACTGTCGAAAACACGAGCTAGCTTTCTGATCGTCAGAGATACCGGATTAACGCTACTTGGTTCATTATATACTTGCACAGTATCCACAAAGAAGGAAGTCATTTGCCGTTACATTTAGTTTTCATTTGATATTATAATGATGATTTATTATGGTTAAGGCAATTTAATATCATAATAATTCCCGTATCTTAGTTAAATCAATCGGAATCACAAGTTTATCACCACTTGTTATTCCCATTGGCATTACACAGAATCGTAAAACTGATCCCTTTGGATATCATTCATTAAATTTTAAATGAGCTACGAGCTGACGAGACATAACTCAGGGAAACATAAACTGCCTACAATAAGTGGATTACGGGCGCCGACGTTATCCTTGAAACGGTGGGATGGGTGATTGCCAGCTTGTCTTAATCAATATATTTGAAGTGCACCCCCTAATTGCTAAATTTAGGCGACGGCTCACTTCCCTCCGCATCTACTCATATAGGTAGATACACATCCGTAAAGCCGTTTAATGACAATGTTCTTCGTTCATTAAGTCGACGTTGCGCAAGTATTTTGTCACACGTCTCTGAAATGCTAATTTGTACCCGAACACTCAATATAGGCCCGCTGGTGTACCCTTTAGATACCTTTTTCTGAGTCAAATTTTGGCACGTTTGTTTATTTATGGAAATCATTCACAACCAGGGCGTTATTTCCAAAACCATATCATCAGCATTTTGCTCGCTACGATATACTTTCCCTAGACAAAAAATATTTGTAGCAGATGTCGCAATGCTGACAACGAAAATATCGATTATGTTACATCTTTGTAAGTCTTTCCAACTATTGTAAATCATTAGTTTTGTGAACAAAGCTTTAAGATTATTATTTTCTCTACTAAGTAAAATTAAATAGTTATTAAAGCTAGATACACAAAGCATATTTTAATTTTCATCTATCAGTCCGAATTTAGTGCCTTTAGTTTAACTTTGAAATTTCCAGTCAAATTCGTTAGTCATAGAAAATATTTGTTTGGCAGCGAAAAGCAACTTCTACTATATTTTACGCATTTATAGCAAAGCAGTCTCGTTACTGTCAATCAGCGTCTGCCGCTTTAGAACTCGGTACCAAAAACCTTTGAATAGAAACCCTTTCAAAGTGCTATCAAGCGCAGACAGAATAAGTTTACAGTCTCTTTCAACCTAGTATATTAGAACAACTTCACGATGATTTACTTTAGTGTCTATGTTTATCATGCACTAAAGGTACTTTATCAACATTCGTTACTAAAAGTCATATTAATTATTTGTCAATGTGATTATTATGAAAAGTAAAGTTTATTCTATTTATATTTTACAGGCTAAGGGCTTGCTTTATTTATAAATGTTATTATAAACTCTTAATTGAATATTTATGTACAATTTGTTTTATGTTGGAGTGTTTGTCTAATTATTTAAAGAAGTCGGAAAGAATCGTAGGATACCGAATACAACATTGTCAGTTTGAGCGGTGTCAATTAGTGGAGGTCGGCAACTAGCAGTCGACCTCTTATGGCTGATGAATATAGTTGCCTTCACTTCAGCTCTTAGGATATGTATGAGCAAAGCAGTACACGTGGTCAGTAGTAGTTAAAAGGAGATTTTGTCGTCTACAACATAGTCTTAAAGTGGTAGAACCCTCTTTCGTATCTACCCTATAAGGCAATAGTTTTCACTCTTCAGATCAACAGATATACATTCAGAAATCTCAACAAAGTTCGCGTGTTATTTCAAGATCGATAAAAGGTAATGAAGAAATAATGGAGGATATATCTGGCGGTAATCACTTCAGCGGCAAATCACCTGTGCTACGTATCTAAAGAGCTCGGAGAAGGAGCGGCTGCCTATTGTTAAATGAATACATCGTAACAAAGCCGATGACACTGAGCATACGGGATACCTAAGTCATATTCACAGTTCCAACAATAACAGCTATTGTCAGAGGATTTGTGCAATACTAGTAACCCCTTTCAGGAAGATTACCTGTGCAACATATCTGAGAAACGGGATGGGATCAGACATTCGTGTTGGATCGATAACTTAGAGGCTTGTTAGGCATTGTGTTGTGACATGTTGTTAATATTCATATCAGTTAATATTTAATGCTCTTGTCCTTTAATTGGTTTATTTTTTATTATTATCTTAAGGTATCAAACGAGCATGTACGATTAATCATACTTGAGGTTAACCATAATTTCGTTGCTACCCTTGAGGACTAAGCCTATGTTCGCCTTGCGTTTAGGTGTAGCCGGCAATCACGCCATTTCAAACCAAAACAATACGTTGCTTCACGAAGGATTATAAGAGTAGCGGTGGTACCTCCCCGGTCGAACTACAGGAGTTGTAGAGTACCGCCTGGCCAACCAGTTAGTTGCTAGCAAGTTTTTAGTGCTTACGTGTCGGCACTGTGACAAAATTATGAGACTGCTCTGATAAAATATATCTGTTAAAATTAATTAAATCAATGTCTCATTTATTTACACTCCCCTACTCTCGACCAATTGCTATTACTTCTTCCATTGCTTGACAACACAGAAACACTAAGGGTATTATTTACCTTCTTCAGCGCTATCTACGTAAGCCTTGAACAAAGCCCGAACCTTATTTGGGGATCGATATAAGCTAATCTGGATGGTTTATCTGATGGTTTTAACGGCTTTTGTAGCAGATCACCTGCTTTGTATATTTAGGTCGCTAGAATGTATCGCATATATTGTAATTGAAACAAGATTGTAAAACGATATTACAATGAATCGTTCTTGTATGTTCAAATGGATTAGCAACTAGTTTCAGTTTATTTATAAGAAGCTTTAATAAAATAGTACTAGAACATTGTCACCGATGTACCTATTCTCATCTGTGAAGCTTGACTCGCGGCTTGGATATGTGTATCTTCTGATTGCTCCTATAACATTGATGTAGATCAGTGGTTCTTAACAGGTGGTTCGCGGACCACTAGTCCACCTAGTGGTCCACTGAAACATCTCAAGTCCGCGAGCGAGCGAGCTAAGAGAGGAAGTAAAAATATTCTTAACTAACAACGAAAACAAAGAGCTTTGGACCAGTTCTGTGGCTTAGAATTTAGTAATTTTAGACGAAAAGGTACTTTAAGATTTCAACAAATCTATACTAATATTATAAAATTGTAGAGTTTGTTTGTTTGAATGCGCTTATCTCAGCAACTAGTCATTCGAATTAAAAAAAATCTTTTAAGTTTTGGATTGAGATCCCATATTTATTGAGTAAGGTTATACTTATAGGCTAATTATCATCACCCTACGACCTATAAGAGCCGAGTATCAACGAATTTTTTTGCAAAAACGGGAAAAATTGATACTTTATACGGCAGAACAACGTTTGCCAGATATGCTAATAAAAATATTTGTTGAAATCTTGAAGAACCCTTCATTTACTTACATTTGTTTACTTTATATTACCTCCAAAATAATAAACCAACTGGGTGATCCATGGCATAACGGAAATTTTCTCAAATGGTCCCCTACGACTAAAAGGCTAAGAACCGCTGATGTAAATGTAAGGAATGCAGTTTGGGTACAAGTATACCTCTCGCTACTGTTGGTACACCTCTTCTACCAACTCCACCGCGCTACTCCATAGGGAACAGTAGAATTGCGAGTTAGCGATCAAGCCGCATTCGATGTAATTTAACCTGATGTATTGCACGCTTGCTTACTACTGTTCACGCTTCTGGGACTACTGATAATTAGAAATTATCTCGAATTTCATCCATTAGAGTACCAATATAATGCGTATATGTCTGTACATTAAATATATTTTTGAATTAACTACAGATCACCGACTGCTAATTTAGTGATTTGTACAAAATATATTTTTAATAATTATTATCTGTTTTAAAATTTCAAAATCGACTTACATACTGGCACTTTAATAGCATTTGGTCTAACTAATTACCCTCGTATTGTTAAATAAGATTGGTTTAGTTTCTAAATCCTCACTGAACACAGGATAGAAGTTACGGGTGTAAATCTAGTAAAACACAAAGCACGAGCCTTGTCTATGGTTCAATACAAGCTGAACTAGATATGTCTAGTCGAGTTAAGTATTTTGACAGGTGACCTGCCTGTAGGTACTACAAATATGGGTCGCACGGCGCGGGATCAGCTTGCTATTGTTAAACCTGTATTCATATCAAAGCCTATTAGATATCCCTTTTGGGATGTTGTGCTATCTATTTCATGAGACTGAAATATATGACATGTCAAATATGCCTATTTATTGTCATTTATTTATTGAAAAAAACACTGCTTATACTACGGTGGTTACATAGGCAATTGGTCGAGAAACTATCAAACATGTTAATTACAATTAAATAAATACGATTCAGTAATCTAAAACGTTTCTTTTATTTAAAGTTTGTATAGTTACTTATTATAGAAATTAATCAAAATAGGCAAAAACAGCACAGTTGCATGGCTTAATGCTATTAAAGGTCTTCTTTTAGTACATAATTATGCAAATAACTCTAATTCAGTACGAATAAAACAGTGATACTGTTTTACGCGCATTAAACTTACGTGTTAAACTGGAGTAATAAATGTATTCAAATGTAGCCTCAAGCCTTCGCCTCGCAATGAAATTTACAAATACGGTGTAAATTTTGCGTTAATTATAGCAAAGCTATATGCAAAGCTATTTCTTTCAATTTCCAAGTGAACAATACGTGCATTGTTTCCACAAAACAATTTATTTACACCGCGCTCTCACGGAGAAACCAGACTTTCGTTTGCGTTTTGAAATAACTTGATCTGTATCGACCAGCTTTGTTCTGAACCCTTTGCTGCCCAGGTTTCTATGTAACTACTTTCATTAACAAGAGTTTTGGTGTTATTTGGAATTGAGAATCGTTTTATTATAATGTATGGTTACAATAAATGCAGGTAAATGATTAAATGGCATTACTCATGTCATGTGTAAATAATATTAAGCCCTAGAATACACTTTGTTATTGTATGATAGCATATCAAATGAGCATCGTAACTACCTGATGGTAAGAGGTCACTGCCGCCCATTTATAGAAGTAATCAACCCCAAGTACAATTGAATCGTAAGATTTACCGCAAATGTAACATCGCCCTTAAGGACTAATATGTTCGCCTTATGTGTTAGTATACGAGTATAAGTAATTAAAACTATTAAACTTGAAACTAAAATTATTATTTTGTCAGTAATAACCACACCAATTACAAAAATAACATAATGAAACAGCAGTTTTAAACTACAATTAGAAATTACTGAACTGTACAAGTCGAACAATGTCTGGAGGATTCCAGTTGTCTTCCTTCGGCTAACAAGTTAGCAATATTCCCCTTGCGTCAGTCGTATTAATCCACGGATTCGGCAAGAAAGTTCAATTATAATATTCTAATGGGACCATACATAAATCCATACTGGAGTCATAATCAAATTATCTACGAGTAACTCACCATTATTTTGAATTATACCATCGTTCTACGTGAACATGAATTTTGCCTCAGTCTATAAAGATATCGAAATTTAACGTAAATGTTACATTCAGGTTATCCAGAAAGAAAAAATCTTGTTCTATGCCGGTGGTTCGAGGGCCTATATTTTATTTTAATCAATTGATTTGCAAATCAATTGATTAAAATAAAATATAGGCCTATTACCTAAATCACAACATATTTCGGATAAACTTTAACATGTACCTATGTACACATAAAATATTCGTTTTGGTATTGGTACCATTGCGACCTTCACATTCAGTTTACACTAATCAGTATTGACGATGTTGCAGTTTCAAATAATCAGATTTTATACATAAAATAAAGATAGTAAAATTTCAATTGAAAATCTGCTTATATATATTCTCAAGCAAATATCTAATCCATAAGCATCTGTCTATAAAGACTACATAACAAATGGAACCCATAGAGATTTGCAGATACCCACTTGTATTTTCTATTACGTTTCTTGGCGCTCAACGAGGGTTATCCATCACGTCCGTTAATTTATGTGGCCATTTCCACTAAATCCTGTTTTCATTAATTCTAATAAGATTCCATTTAAGGTTCATTTCCTTAAAAGGTGCTGAAACGGTAGATATTTACGGTGCAATTCATTTCTTTTCGTATCAAAAGAGTACGTACGTCTACATCTGCTAAGGATTATTAAAGCAAGGGAAAGTCATATTTAAGGACAAGTGCTCGTACAGAGTAGGTGCTACAACACAAAATTTGAGCCAGTTACCAAACCCTCGCATAGGGGTGCCTTCCTGATATACGCCTTTTGAAGTCTACTTTACACTTGGCATAATGCCACTTTTACCAAGATAACCAAAGTAACCTTTGATTTATAAAAAAAATTGGCTCCATAATAGGATTTTCAGCAGTCAAAGCACACCTTTGAGTCATAAAAGGCAAGTTAATGGTATTGAAATGCTTTTATATCCATTAAAAACACGATAAAATAGGAAGATGAATACATATTGGGTATGTATATGAATACAACCGTTTGCCGTGAAGTAAAATTTTATGCAAATTCATAAACGTTGAAGATTATACACAGGCGAATTTGGCAGTTCTTTTGCAAGTATTCGTATATAAGTCCTCTATATTTGTATATGTTTAATATATTTAATATAGAATGAAACGTCCATAATAACTTATTACTCAATTAATGCTATTGTATTCCAATATCTACGATTAGTTTAACAGTTACAGTTAATTTGTGTGACAAGTGATAGTCCCTAATCAACAGATGTTGGCATTTAATTTACCAGGAAATTTTGAAGGTTAAATAGTTTTTAGGCAGTACACCGACAACCCATGCACAATTATACAAGTTAATAGTGTCTTCAAATTAAATACCTTAATAAAGACAAGTATAATATAAACAAATGAGAATGTCTATTCTCTGAAGGTTCTACGAATTATCATTATGAGCCGTCATTGTTTAAAATAATTACCTTTAATACCTTGTACGAATCCTCGCACCAGAGTATTTAGGTTTAGTGCGATTCTGTCAGTAATTACATAGTTTCAGCTACTCCCCAAGACTCCACCATTGCAACTGAGATAGCCATAAAAACTTTTACTATCTCATTTAACGTGCCGACTTTTAGATAAATGTTGGGTTTTACGATCCAAAGATCACGTATTCTAAAGGGAAATGTTATCTTAAAGCTAATCGTAATCAGTACAAAATGTTGAAATTACCTTATTAAAAATGATTAAAAATATATTGGCAAAATATTATAAACAAGTTCACGCTAGGCAGTCGCAGACAAGTCTGTAGAGTGCCTTATAAGAAGTTCTACTCCTCTGCTTCTTAATAATCGCAGTATCATTTTGCAGCGGCGTTCCTTTCAAAATCGAAAAGAAGTGAAACTTATTTATACTTTTCGCAATATTTCATGATAAAACACCTTTCGCGCAATCGATTTTAATTTCGTTTCAAAATTATTTTCCTCGGGCTCTTCACTAAAACTTAAATAGCTGGGTAGACAGCAGCCCGCAAATCAGATTGTGGCGCACTGCAGGCGGCCTGATAAGAAGCTCAACTTCACTGCTTTTAAACACTGCCTGCGTTATTATATTCCACCAACATTTCCTTTGTGCATCTATGACAGGAATGAGCAGTAATGCTGTAATATTTTAGCGACAACGAAGCATTCAAAATGGCTATTTCATTTAAAGCATTTTTACGTCAGCCATTGTTTATGTACTGAGTAAAATTTTTCAATGAAAATGCAGAACAATTAAATATTAATGTAAACATATTTTATACAATGGCGCTTGAGTAAACTAAAAACATTTTTTATATTATTTTGGAAACTAGCTTCTAGTTTCCACATCTTCAAATAAAGGTAAAATCTTCACAAAAAACGCTGTAAAAAGTTGCGTTTGATTAAAATATCACCTAAAATAAGTAGATACTGAGATAACATTGTAGGCATGAGAAGAAAAATTAGAAACAAAGAAAGATAATTTGATTCATACCCATATGTAAAATTAATGCCTATTGAGAACATCCAATAGTTCCGTTGAGGTATACCAACCATACCATACTATGACTCTCCAATTGGAATGAAACTAATGGAATAGATTAGAATTGACATCCTTATGGTACACAAATGTCGGCCTGCACTCTTAACTGGAACACACGGCAGGACGTACAAATAAGTTGGAGTATTATTTTATTTAATACAATTAGATCCAATTTATGTTTGTGAATTTTTCCTGTACCTGTTTATTTAATGGAATATTTTAAAACTAGATATATATATTTCTAATTTAGCTTTGACTTTGACGACTTTGATCGTTAGCGACACAATTATTTACCCCTTTTTTAAATGTAATACCATTGATTTCTCTTGTAAAAACTTAGTACAAGTGAATTCAATTACGCATGTAACAATAAATGAAACAGAGATAGCACATTAATAAAATTCATGCATCACATCAATAAATTTAAAATAGACAAACTACATTTGTTTGTATTAAACTATAAAAACTGCAAGATTTTTTAACTTAAACTTTGTACACACATGAGATAATTATGAAAACTACAATTTGCTTCATTATAATAACGTCGAATTTAGATAGCCTTTAAATCCAAATATATTAAAAAAGCACGTAATATAATTTTCCACTACTACACTTACAATAGAAACCATCGAGTTCGATTGACACCCTGTTCCTATTTCTGCATGGGTTATATTTAGTTAGTCGTAGCTAGCCATAAGAGCAAAACTGGTCGACTGTTACCACGCAGCCGATAGTAATAGCATTGTTATTGTTGACAGCCAACTGGGGCTTTGAATATAGGACAAAACGTTGAGAGTTATAACCAATCCCCTATGGTTTTATTTTTACCAGGTATATGCGGTAACCGGAGCTAAATTGGTCTCTACACATGGCCCATTCATAACAGCTATTGTTTCTGAGTTTTGCGACGTTGACTGCGTATATAGGCCAAAAGACTGGGAGTTATGGCGAATTTACCTTTTGGTTTTATTAATCTATCCGTCGGGAGAAAATTAGTTAAATTGACTATTTTAGTGTTAGTCTCGTTGGATTTTGTTAAATTACTGTTAAAAACGATGAAAATTTTAATTTTTCAAACAGTTATTTAGTGATGGCCCATCACTAAACTGTTTGAAAAATTAAAATTTTCAAACAGTTTAGTGATCAGTATCTAATAGTTGTAGAGTCTAATAGAGAAAGGTTAATAATACTACATTTATAATTTCTACTATTTGATTATTTAGTAATTAACCATAAAATACCTTTAAAAGAGCATCTTAAATTAGGAAAACTTTTGAATTTGTGAACTGAACCATGTGTGTATGTTTACTTTTTGCGTGCCATTACGACAAGAATGATTTCTCAACATATTTATGAACCACTATCCTTCTAATTTTAAGCATTTCGCCCTAAATTTAATGATAATACAAAAAGAGGCATGTCAGCGTTTGATTTTCCTCAAGAATATATTATAATCTAACGTGCTCTAGTAAAGTTAGTTGGACAGATACATGTTAGTTGGATAGATACATGAGTATATAAAATAAAGGCAAGCTTTGGGACTGTTTCCTTTACTTTTGTTTCCCAGCTGGACGCAACAGGAACTAAACTGCTACACATGACCATGATAGCGTCGTTGTTTGCTAACTAGGGCGCAAAGGACGTAACATTGAGAGTTATAACCCATCCCTCTTTTGTTTTATTGATCATGCTGTAGTATAGTGCTCCCATGCGGCCGGTTCTGTATCAATAACCATTGTTGCAAACTGGACCAATATGGGGTCCAATGGGTGTTTATATATACCGCAGATGTATCTCAAATTATTTTGTAGTCGTATTTGCTCACTGGCGAGATGTAACTGATATAGCTGTGTATACACAAAAATGTCTATGCGTAGGGTAAATACGAAGCAGTTAAAATTTACGTTAAGAAGTCGGGGTTACGATTAATAAGTATTTAATAGTTATAGATCTAAGCATGGAATGTACCTATTCTGTACACAAACTAAAAGTATTAAAGATTTTGTATAAAGTTTTGTAATCTCTCCGATGCTAATGTAATGAAAGCTCTAATAGTCCTAAAAAAATATTAAGGTTTAATAAATATTGTTTTATCATTTGTAATAAATAAGTTTATACCTAGATAATATAGTAGCCAGTTATTCATTAAACTAAGCGTATAAAGTCCCGGGCAGAATCTATTCTGAACTAAGTTCCATTTACTAGTTACTAAACAGAGTTCTAGGTAATCTAATACAACCAACTAGTCATTGCGGAGCAGACTAACTGGGGCGCAGTACACAGGATGTAACAGAAAATTAACACCGCATGCAAACTGAGCTTGTTAACTTTCATAGACCATTTTAGTATTTTATGGACTATGCAATAGACCGATCTCCAGTTTGGGTCAAACCATTAAATGGGTCAAATAATAAATTTATAGTCTTGCAAATATTTATTCATTCATAACCTTTTATTGAGAACTTCCAACGCCCCCAACCCACAATGGCTTTTAATATTAATATCCGTTCGTTAAAATAGAGAATGTCTTTGGACAAATGTTGTGGGGACAAAATATTTAAGTAGTATCGTAAATATCTTAAATAGTTGCTTTTATGAACTGCATGGTATTTTTTCTTCAATATTTCTTCAATATTTTGTATAAATGCGGCATGCAATATAAATGCAGCAAACGCCCAGACCATGTGGTAGTATTAGGCTACTTCCTCATAGATATATGCAACGAACCCAATTATAAAAGTACCTGAGATTGACCACAGATGAATTCCTGCCTATAGCTGGCAACCTTGCCTTTCCAAAAACAAAACACGAGAATTGCTCCACGGTAGATTTTGAACGTGGCGGTGGCACCTCTAGTTTATTTGGAACAATACTATTCCTAATTCCTACCACCCATGGTACTTTCAGATGTATCGAACATATGAGGAAAAGAATATCCTTAATAGAGGGATAGCAGTAGGCAATGTATTGTTACTACGTAGGTTGGGTCTTGTTGCCTTTACGTCACTACCGGTTTAAACGATTATCTATAATCCTGTTATACAATTCTGCATCGATCCGCCGTGTTGGCGGACATAAAACTGATGACCACCTACGAATGCTAACTCCGTCCGCCGCGCGGTCCAAATAGCGAACTATTTGCGTTCAGTCCGGATGTAAACATTACTGTATTTGCTCAGTAGTACTATCAATGAGCAAACGTTTTTACATCTATATTAAACGGTTGCATTTTTTATGTCCGCGACGGCTTCGCTTTACTGCGTAGCAACGGTATTCGTTACAACTTTCTGGTTTTAAGGGTCCCAAAACAATTCAGGCTTATTATGCCTTCAGCAACATAACCTACAGTTCTAGTTATAAACATGAACATAATCGATTTTTGACTTCTTTGTTATTGTATTTCTTTAGACAACTGTTAATTAATATTTAAACATTTATCATCAGATGCTTTACACTTTATGCCATAATACAAACAAAAAAATATTCAAATATCTTTGACAAAACCCTTTGAAAACCCTTCGTCTGCTGACTTGAATTGGAAACGTTTATTAGCTTTTCTCATGTCTGTGGCCAGTGGAAAAGTGCCAACTTCGCTTAAAGTGTCATTAAGTCCATCGCGGCATGGCTAAGTGGAAAGATTAGTTATAAGACGTTCCT
>DWNR01002325.1:0-13259 GCA_018250455.1 Polygonus leo
CAACGTGTGCCGCCTCACGTCCAGGTCGCTGGAGGCCAGCACGCGCAGCACGTCCATGGCGAGGTCGGGCAGCGCGCTCAGCCGCCCCACCACTACCGGCGTCACGTGCGCCACAACGTACCCAGCTGCAACGTGTGCCGCCTCACGTCCAGGTCGCTGGAGGCCAGCACGCGCAGCACGTCCATGGCGAGGTCGGGCAGCGCGCGCGCGGCCGCCTCCCCGCACTCGGCCCGCAGCGCGCTCAGCCGCCCCACCACTATCAGCTTCACGTTGTTGTCGCTCTCCTTCACTATCAGGTCGATGTAGCATGCTGCCGCCGCCTGTAAATACATTTAGTTAGATTACATAAGGCCAACAAAATGTGTACCTATTTGAATCGTGCTTACAGTTCTGTATCCAAAAGATCCAATCAAACCCTTATATTGAGACTTCTTTCAGTCCCACAGTCCGTTCGTTGAATTTTTATAGACATGTATTATTTCTAAAATAAAATTACTTACTGAGCTATTGTTATAAATTTACTTGTAGGAACTAACTAAAATTTAAATTTTTTACAACGCTCTAGAATCTAGAGCGTCTAGAGTCTAGATTAACCTCTTCGTGTGTAAGGTTAACTCGCCCTTTTATTTCATCGATTTTATTTTAATTTTGCAGGTACAAGCATAGGACTTAGTCAAGTTTATTTTTCATAGAACCTTATACTAACTTATCGATTCAGAAAACTGTAAAACTTGTAGAATGAGTATCCTCTTTGATAATCATTAATCATGTAGTACGTCACCTTGATGGCAGCGGGTGCGCTGGAGAGCGTGACGAGCGTGCCGGCCGCCTCGTAGCGCACGGCGGCGCTGGGCGCGTTGAGCAGCCCGTACACCGTGCGGATGAACCGCGAGCGCTCCGACGGGTTCGCGTGGCACACCTGTAAATACAATAATAATAATATTAGACATTTATCGTTTACCACCCCCGCATTTAGCTGAATTATGAAAAACATGCAAATGAAAAATCGCACGAAAAGTCTCACCAAACTCACAAAACACAAGAATATTTTTAAGCTCCACAGTGAATGTGCAAGGTGGTGACTGAGAAGAAAATCCTTTTCTTCACTCACCAAAGGAATGTGAGTGACAGTTAGGTACGTGAGAGCTGGCATGTCCTACTCATATTTTCGAATGCCGTCCAGAAAAATGACACAAACTTAATTTAAATTCGAATCCAAGACGTACCTTGTAAATAAGTTCTACAATGACCAGCTGCAGTATGTCTCCGAAGGCATGGACACTGTCCAGCCTCGCAGCAAGGTACGCCAGAGCCCTCTCCTGGTCCGCGTGTAGAAGCATGAGGAAAGCGTTGCGCTTGCACGACATGTCCTGTTCACCCTCCAGGTACGTCCCAATAAGTTCAGGCGCATCCGGGATCAGGAACTCGAAGTTGCTGTTGGTGATATAAAGTCACATGGTAATTGTTTTTAAATACTAATAGATGTTTTGAATACAAATACTTCTTCAGTTGTGCAAAATCTGTTTCAAAATTGTCACATTGATTTCTTGAATATGAATATTTTTGTCTTTTTAAATTTTTAAATATTTTTCTTGCTCAATCTTTTCATTTTATTTCATGTATGTTAAAAGGTACTAGACAAGTTTTTTTTATTTACAAATAGGCAGAAATGTTAAAACATAATATATTCTATTTCGTCATTGGTATTGCTAAAGTCCAAAAGGCAATGGTAAAATGGTAAATGGTAAAATGGTTCTGCAATTTCGTTAGGTTTTTATATAAGATAAAAATATTACTAATGATGATAATCATGGTACCACGTGACCACTCACCGGTATATCGTAAAGATAGCGAGCACGGCGTTCCTGCGCACGTACGAGTGGCGGTGGTCGAGGCAGGCGCGGATGGCCGGCATCAGCGGCTCCAGCAGCTCCGGCTCCTTCAGCTTGCACAGGAAGCGCAGCGTCGAGCCGCGGATGAACTCGTTGGGGTGCTGCAGGTCCTGGGGGTTTATGGTTGACATGAAACATCGAGCCTTTAAAAATGTGTAAAAAGTTAAAAAAAATATAGATACAAAAGTTGTAGAATTTCTTATTAGCTAAAACTTTGCCATTTAACTTTTTCCATAGGACTTGTACTTTTGCCGGAAATCGAGATAAACCGTTTTTTTAGCCTTAAAAACTCACCCCCTTCCCGACCTCAGAACGCCTGTAAATTATTTTTCATTTCATTTTTGCTATATTCTCTTCCTTTTCATTGGAAATTTCCAATAGGTTTCATCCTACTATTATTTATTATGATTTGGTATAGAAGTAGCAGACTTTTTGCATTCTATCTGATGGAATAGTGAGTAAATATACCAATAGATATGTAAGAAAAGTAGGATCTGGGAGTAATATGTTCGGCTAATGTATAAGATTAGGCGATAACCACACACTCTAGTCAACTCTGAAATAATCATCCACCTGATTCTTCGGTTAACTCGTCGAATGGATAATAAACTTTATTTTTATTTCGAATCATATTATAATGTAGTATATCATTTAATTTTACAGTGTTTATTTATATTTGCATTTTGTTCAGAAAAATAAAACGATAAGTATGATACATTTTCTGGCAAATAAAGATTTGAAAAATTTAGAAATACAATTCATTGACGGCCACATAAAAGGTTGATAATACGAAGTGGCAACCAGATACGAGGCAACCAACAAGATGGTTAGATACCATGGGAAGATAATATTTATTTTTCTAATGATTGTACATTTTTAATGTTCCTCACATCAAGTTAAAGAATTCGGAAAAACTTATCTTAATAATCAAGATGGTTTAAAGATAGCACTTCAATTGATTGACAAGCTAGATTATGGTAGACCTTATACAGTGTAAGAGTTATTGTCGAGATAAAAGCGAAAGAATCAAGTAGTGCCGTACGAGCGCTGAGATAAAACAGACAAGCTTTGCGAATACATGTAAAATTATATACTGAAACAATGTTGAATTCAAGTATATTATTATCTTTACAATTAGTGTTATTGTTAACACTTAATAATGTTAATGGACTTGATCCGCTGGTGGAAACTAATGTGGGTCTAATCAAGGGTCTGAAAGCTAGTGATGGTGCATATTCCATGTTCATGGGCATACCGTATGGTAAAGTGGACGCGGAAAATCCTTTTGGTGTAAGTTTATTAATATTTCTATTGCAGATATGCCACTGATAGACACGAGTCTCAGATTTAGAAGGATCAACTCTATAATCTACCACGCTGGCATTGATTTATAACCGACATCATTTCTTAAATATTTCAGCCGTGTACGTATAGTTATAATGTTTTCCTCCACGGAAAATCAAGAGATAATTGACTTTTGATAAGCACATAGAAAAATGCGTGAAATTTATTTCTTTTCTTAATTACAGCCATCGATACCGTACGGAAAATTTGACGGAACATTTGAAGCATTTGATGACTCAGCAATATGTCCGCAAATCGAGGAATTCAACAACACAGTAACAGGTTCTCTAGACTGCCTTCATCTAAACATCTACGTCCCCGACTCGGCCAGTAAGTTAAACCCACTGCCCGTCCTAGTTTGGATATATGGAGGAGCATTCTCAATCGGCTTCTCTGGGAGATATCTT
This sequence comes from Polygonus leo, assembly GCA_018250455.1. Classification (NCBI taxonomy): domain Eukaryota; kingdom Metazoa; phylum Arthropoda; class Insecta; order Lepidoptera; family Hesperiidae; genus Polygonus; species Polygonus leo. The sequence goes on from DWNR01002325.1 coordinate 3,644, forward strand.
TATGGACCCAAGTACCTTGTACGACATGACGTTGTGTTCGTAACTCTTAATTACCGTGTTGGGCCTTACGGCTTTATGTGCCACGGCACCCCGGATGTACCCGGTAATCAAGGATTCAAAGATCAATTGCTGGCTCTACGGTGGATCAAAGAAAACATTGCGTCATTCGGAGGAAATGCTAACAAAATAACGCTGTTTGGTGAAAGCGCCGGCGGTATTGCCATCGATTACCACTTGCATTCCCCTCAGGAGAAACTATTCAACAATTTAATCATACAAAGTGGAACCTCATTACTTCCAGCACGGATTAACGAAGGCAATGAAGAGGCGACATTGAAATTGGCAAGCCAACTCGGTTTTGTAACAAGCGACGTGGGAGATGCCGTTTCATTCCTTTCTCGTATCGATACCAATTTAGTTATCGCGGCAGCTTCAGTGATAAACATGAGATTCTTGCCATGCGTTGAAAAAGATCATAGTAACGAGAAGTTCATATCAGATTATCCGATAAATTCGGACATTCCGAAAGTTAAAAACACAGCTATTCTTATTGGTCACAATGATGATGAACTGTTAGTTGGATATGCGGATAAAGATGCCGAATATTTACGCAACTTGAACTTATTTTATAACAAACTAAACGAGGCATTTGATTTCGACGCAGCCGAACTTAGCGAATTGGAAGCTTTGGTGCGACATTTCTATATAGGTGACGACGCGGTCACGGAGGAGTATAGACAAGAAATAACTAATTTCGACTCCGATTTCACGTATAATCATCCCACTCAAAGAAGCATAAATAAATATGTGGAGAGTGGTGCGGGTAATGTATTTTACTACATGTTCTCATACAATGGTGACAGGAATTTTGTGAAGAAGAAGAATAATGTCACGATTGGCAATGCAGCACACTGTGATGAAATCGGGTACCTGTTCGACATATCCTACATGAGGGATGTACCTTCGGTCGAAGATCAATTAATTATTGACAGAATGACTACAATGTGGACAAATTTTGTTAAATACAGGTAATGATATTTAAATATATCTTAGTTACATAGTTTTTTTACTATTGTAAGCAATAATTTTTGTGATAATTAAAAAAAATATAGTTTCAGAACTTTTAACTGTTAAATTTGATTGGTTAGGGAAGTCAGTGATACAATAACAAATGTAATGTATGTGTTATTTTTTTTTGTTTCAGTGATCCAACACCTAATACAAATGATTTACTGCCACAAAAATGGGAACCCGTGACGAAGAACTCTTTGAATTGCATGAACATTGGCTCAGACCTGAGCTTAGGAAACAGACCACTCAGGGCGCGTTTAGCATTCTGGGACCTCTTCTATAGACATTATACTAAAAATATCAAAGGATACAGGCTAAATAATTAGATTAATTAGTTACCATCTCTATAAGATGCTAATTACTAAGTGTATTCTGGGGAAGAGATTGTTTCTCACAAACCTTATAATAAAAAAGTTTTAAGTAATAAAAGTGTTTTAATACCTTGCTCTCAAATTAAAGGAACAGATGTCCCATAGTTAGCAACGGTAAATGTATTGTAATTAATCTAGTTCTAGAAATTTTAAGTCATAACACAAGATATATCAATTTCAAGGTATGGATGACTCCTATGAAAATATATTGAAGTTAGAGGCTCGTAAATTTTTGCAATTTGGAAAAAAAAAGAAAAAAAAGAATTTGACTAAAAAGTTTTATTCAACGGTTCAACTTTAAAAAATTTCAACTAACCAAATCCTCCCCCCTGGTCATGATGTGAAATCATCAAAGCCTATTACTACCCCTACACTATACATGATACAGTTTTCTCTTAGAAAAAGAAGAGCCAAAAGCCATTGGAGATAAATTTTTAACCTAAATATATTTAAATTTAAAATATTTATTAAAAGGGATTTAAATCTAAATTGTAAGCTTCACTGCTTTTGTGTTGTAACTTAGAAATACACTACATACTACTCTTACCTTTCTGTAAGCATCGCAGACAAGGATCATCTCCTGCATAAGCTTGCCATCAGGCATGGTCTTCGGCACTATTTCCCAGAAGATGAGCAGCAGCTTCTTGATTGTGTGGTCCTGGAGTGGCAGCACAAATCTAATGATGATCATCAGGAGGCCAGGGATCTTTTCACCAGAGAGGATGATGCCAATCACTTTCTTCAGAGCTTCAATCTTCTTTTTAGTATCCCCCTTTTCTGTTTTTTAAGTTTACATAATTATTTTCATATTCTTCAGAAGCAAGATAAAACTTGGATTTTGCATTTAACAAAACATGCAATATTTTTATTGGTTTATTCGAAGGAAATCCTAGGTGAAAACCATATAATTATTTACATTAAAATGTATTATAACATTATAAGATATATTATTCTTGTAATGTTAATTTCCATTATATTTGTCTCATCCATAGTTTATTCAAATAATCCTCCGTGAAACAATTATTGTGTTTCGGTTTGGAGAGGTGTGGTAGCTGGCTATACTTATACTCCAGGCGAACATCTTAGTCCAAAGTGGTAGCAACGCATTGGTGATTAAACTTAGATACAATGTCATTGTACTTGGAGATGATTACTGATTTCCATGAGCGGCAGTGATCACTTACCATCAGGTGGACTGCATGCTTGTTTGCTACCTTTGTTGGATAAAAAAAAATTAATAAAATATATAGGGAATAGTAGGCAAACATTGTCCTGCCAGTAACTTTCAATTTGTAATTAAAAAAATGGTGAAATTTCATTGTTTGTCCGAGGGTGGATACTAGCTACTAGGATATCCTTGTCTAGTAGACTGTCAGTTTCCTAAACTTACCAAGATCCAGCTTGAGCTGCATCTCATTAGGAGGCTCTGTGTCTGTAGGGAAGTTGATGAGAGTGTAGCACGGCTGTTCTACACTCGACATTGTGCTGAAATAAAAGAGCAAGGGTTATTACAAGACTAGAGAATTATTTTGAGCTTGAAGTGATTTAATAATATGAAAATTTATATAAAAATGTAATTGATATTAAAGCAATGTAACGTTACATCTATTTAAGGTAAGAACAGAACTGAAACATTTCAAGTAAGTCTCCAAGTTAAGGTTGAAAAGTTAGGAAACATATTCTAAATACAACTAACCTTAAATTTAGTTTAAAATGTTATAAGAGTAATTCCAACATTCAATATGAATGGTCTTATTAAATCACATGTATGTAGTTAAATTGTAGTATAAAATTGAAGCGTTTATAGGTTTTAAACAACAATCCGGCGAATATGTTTCTGTACTTCATAAAATATAGCACTTACTTACCTCACGAATTAGAAATACTGCAAATTATATTTTCCTATATTATTTTAGTCAGGGTTTTATCAAAAATATGAAATACACCTTAAATTATCATGAAGAATTAGATATTAAGACAATATTTATAGTGTAATACGTGTCCAACACAACATATTACACACAATTTTTGACAACTTGACATCATGTGGTGGTGCTGCCATTATTTATTTACCAAATTCCCACTCACGATATACATATATGAAATAAATTCTTTTTGTCACCTCGTTCTTTATATTTTTTCTAAATAATCGTGAATTTCTAAATGAATAAATAATTAATATTTTTATAAATATTAGTTAATTAATATTTTATTAATAAATTTTTCAACGTCCACTCTGGGTTAAACGTCAAATAATCTCATTAGCCATGAAGTTCACACACTTATCTTTTCCAAAAATAAACATACACAAATAAATATAACAAAACGATAGATATATTTCGTATATTAAAACGTTATGGTAGATTATTATGACATTCATTACTTCATTATTTTAAAAATACATTTTTATTTACTTAATTTCGTGGACTCTGTCACGAGCTTCGTTTATACTCTTTTTCTTACTATTTTCCTTTATTTACTGTTTTAATACATACGCAGAATAAATATTGAACAAAGACTGATGACAAAATAAAGCAATTCACAACTGAGTATTCCATAAACAGAAAATCTCAACCAGCTGGTATTGAGGTAATCACCAATTTTTTTTTTTTATTTTTGCTTAGTTTATTGCATTAAAAATTTATATTCAAATCTCTACTACAATTTATACAATAATGGATTAAATTAGGCGAAAACCATTGTTGTGGCAATAATACAGTGAGACAATGTAGGTTTCGTTCAGAAAAGCAAAATAAATTAAGATTCATATTTACTTTTCTTCCTATATTATCACAAAATAGTCTAATAATTAACTAAAACAGCGATCGTAATCAATAATATCACAGTGTAATGCAAAATAATGCAAATTAAATGACTAAACTGAGTACTATTATAAACTAAGGTCATGACGTAAATGTCACTGTCATTGTGTCTTCTGTACTACTTTATCAAAAAAATTATGGACTGTGAAATGCAATCAGTTTAGTGCTTCTGTCCTAAATAAATAATCAATAAAATCTGAACCCGCGCAAACGTACTGAAAACTTTGCTATCAAGCCGGATACCATCGCCGCTATGGTTTGATTTCGGAACAGTGAGCCAGTGTCGTAAATAAATGCATTAAAAAGTCAAAATGGATGTGTTGATAAGTTTGTTTTATGCGTTGTTTTCGATATGCGTAATATACCCGCCCACGGAGTTCGTGTCCGCCGGGTTTACCATCCCGCAGATCTTCGATGGTTGCCTAGGGTCTGAGAACACTAATTTTATCGCGTACCATATGAAGAGGGTGGCGATTACGGCGATGATCCACTCTGCGTTGCCGCTGGGGTACATCTTGAGCCTGTGGTGCGCTGGGGAGGACGGGCCGTGGATGCTGCCGTCGGCGCTGTTCGCCGCCGTGCTACCCGCACTCATGTGCTTGAAGGTCATAACATGGTGGGACCGCGACAAGATGAGGCACCCGGTGGTAAAGGCGCTGCTGCCGTATGTCCACGAGGGCGCTGATTGGCGGGTCGTGGCCAGTGACTTCAACTTCGAATATCGAGGGTATGTATTGTTATTTAATTACTAGCGGGGCCGGTGGACATATTTATGTTGTAGTAATGTTAAATATTCATTTAAAAAAATAGTTTAACTGTCCTATTTTTCAAGTTATACTGTGTTACATATACATACAAATTTTCAGTAAAATTGGTTCAGTAGTTGGAGTTTATTCTGAATATACATGATTTTATGGTGCCACAAGTGTATATTTGGAAAGTAGTGTTATTAATTTTAAGTGATAGTACTTTAAGTACTGTAATTATAAATTAAGAGTTGACAAACAACACAGTTTAATTGAATATCATTTACCAGTTCTTTTAAACATCTTCAGCTATGCAACAATAAAGTGTAAAAAAGTAGGGTTTAATTTTGGAAAAAATATTAAAAATCTTCTATGTGTATAAAAATGCATCCCTATTTTCCTTGACATTGACATCACATACAAACTGCTGGACGGATTTCGCTAATTCTCTATTTGTTGTGTTTGTTATTGCCTGAGCATGGTTCTTATTAACCCTCAATTTGTAGGGTGAATAAAACTTACTTTAAATGTAAGGTGGAGTCCCAGGGACTCCATATGCAAATTAAGAAAAAAAAGACTTATAGTTATAAGAGCAATATATTTTTTATTTGGAAAGGTATAATGGTTAATAAACTATTAATTACAAACACAACTAATTGGAACATTCATTAACAGTAGCTTGAGACTTCAATTTTACAGTCAGTCTTAAAAATCACATAAAAATAGACATATCCATTTTGTACCTCTTAAACATAAAAAAAAATCAACACAATACGTTTTTTAGAATCCAAACTTAATGAACATAACAGTCTTCTTGACAAATAACATAACAACAGTTATAAAAAAATAAATATAAAAAAATGTGCAATAGTTCAATCAGTAGTTCGTGCAGCACATTGCTTGCAAACCTTTTTCGAACATGACAAACATCCGGGCCTCCGAAGGGTCCCTTTGTGTATTTTATAGGCTCTATAATGGTGAGGGCTCACCTTTCCCTTCCACCGTCACCTTTCCACCATCGCACCACTCGCCTAAGGTTCAGGTTTCATCCACATCAACTGGACTCGTGACGGTCTTCAATAGTTCGGTTTGTACGCTCATTTCTACCTCGTATGTGCAAGATGTGGAATGAGCTTCCTCCCGAGGCATTCCCGATGCGCTATGACATGGGGTTCTTCAAAAAAGAGACGAAAAGAGCTCTCATTGCATGCATTGGTGGACCCTTTGGTGCTGCAAATGTCCATAGGTGACAGTGACTACTTACCATCAGGTAGCCCGTCTTCCTTATCGCTAGGTTTAGATATAAAAAAGACTTCTATACTAGACTTTGCCATGTGGTAGAACGTGTGGAGGTACCAACATCACTCTCACAATCCATGAATCAATTCTTGTGTTTTGGACTTAGGATCGTACTACTTACCATCAGGTGGACTGCATGCTCGTTTGTTACCTTTATACGATAAAAAATGCACATAAATCACAGTAAAATAATAAAAATACATAAAGGTATACAAAGATTGGTCTTATCACTAGGTAAGCATTTTGCCAGATGGTAGAACTCATATAGTTCGACCGGGAAGGTATCACCGCCACCCTCACAATCCTCTGTGAAGCAATTTATTGTTTTTCGGTTTGGAGAGGCGTGGATGCCGGCTATACTTATATACGAAGCGAACATCTTAGTCCTTAAGGGTAATCACGCATCTGTGGTCAACCTCAAGTACGATTTAATCGTACTCGGGGATGATCATTGGTGTCAACTCACTATCTGGTGAACTGCATGCTCGTTTGCTACCTGAACACGATAAAAAAGAACAGACAACCAACAAAACATTAGAAAAAAAGATGAAACAAGGGTATTTAAAAACGTAAAATATATTTGTTCCAGATAATGATGAACTGGAATCGAACCTAAAGCAATATGGTAAGAACTGATCACTTTTGATTTTTGAGGCTTTTTTACTAGTCTGTCTTTCTGTTCTGTCGAAAAAGACACGGATCATTTTATGATATCAATAAATTGGATATAAGAAATTGTAGAACTCATGTAGTTCGACCGGGGAGGTACCACCATCACCCTCATAATCCTCCGAGAAGCAATGACTGTGTTTCGGTTTGGAGAGGATTGCCGGCTATACTAACACGCGAGGTGCATCTTAGACCTCAAGGGTCAACACATCTGTCCTGATTTCTACTCTGTGATGATTACTAATGTCCATGGGCAGTGATGTATCGAGTGCCATGGGCACATGGGCAGTGATGGCACGGTTCTTACATACTTGCCTAGCTTCTTCCACTTTCATAACTCTCCTCATACAAACACGCCGAATTCGGAGATCTTTATATAATTTGTCCATTTGTCACAACAGAAATAACTGACCAAGCTTAAGTCGCCACACTAATGGTTCCGTACCAATTAATTGTTTTTTCTAAACATATTGGGTACGGTACCCTAAAAAACTAATCTGTATGATTCCAGAATTAAAACCAGACCCAGAAGGCACAGTCTACTTCGATGGAAGCTTACATACTAGCGATATTGGTAATAAAATTTATTCTATTTTTATTTCAAAGTAAAAACAAAGTAATAGGCTGGAAATTTTTCAAATCGAAATTCAAAGCATTTATTTGTACAAATATGGGTTACACGATGGTGTTTGGATGAAAAATAATTAAGATTGCCACATTTAATCTAGCAAGGTACACAAATGTTAAATTTAAAGAAAATCTTTTCACTACAATTAATTACTTATTTTCGAGACGATGTATATATTAGAATTCAATTATCACCTGCTTTTTGGCGAAGGAAACATCATCATAAAAGATAAAACGATAAGAGAGCCAGAATAAATTTCAGACGTGAAAGTCTATGAAGTCTATTGGTTCCCAATTGCCCAGTTGTGGGACAGTAATGGGTTGAAATGATGGTGATAAGGACTATCACTAGAAATAGCAAATGAGCCTGCATTCCACTTGAATTAATAAAGCTCTTCATTAAATTTGCTCAGATCATTCAAGGTCAGTCTGACTCGATTCCACTGACCATAACATTTTATCGTCCAGTCTTATCTTGCGTCCCATAAAAGTCTTTAAATATCTTGAGGTTCGCTACTACTCCAATGCCCTCTGTCTTTTGAATCTTCTCGTCAGCCCGTCAGTCTACTTGGCGAGGAGTGATCTGTGCTACTTTTGCCTAGACGTGGTCGCCTTTTGTTATCGCTGCTTCAGTGGCGTAACATCAAGACGGCAAAATGCCATGGGCCCTGAGCCGGGATTGGCCCCTTGTCAGGAGGGATGACCTGTTTGTTGGTAAATTTAATGCAAGTATCAATCATGAATTGCTTATCCTCTGAATTTAATTGGCATCAAAGCTGCCCAACCTTTTTATTACTTGGGCTAAATTGAAAATTAAAAAAAAATACAAACAAGCGAACATATAACCTCCTCCTTTTTGAAGTCAGTTAAAATACGATCAGACATACTTACCTCTCCTGCCACATAGCTTTTCAGGTAGAACTCGAGTAGTTCGACCAGGGAGGTACCACCACCACCCTCATAATCCTTCGTGAAGCAATCCTTGTGTTTCGATTTTGAGATGCCTGGTTGCCGGCTATACTTATACAAGAAGGGAACATCTTAATCCCCATAAATAGTAGAGCATCTATGGTGAACCTCAGGTACAATTCTATCATACATGGGAGTGCTAATTTTCATGGACGGCAACGACTTACTATCAGGTGGACTGAATGCTCGTTTTGCTACTGTTATACGATTAAATAAAATTCCACTTCCCGCGTGTATCTTAGAATTCGCGCGGTTCCTGGATTTGCCAGCCTTACTATATATTTTGTCGATTAGTTCAATAGCTTCTCATCCCTAGTTATATCTGAAAGTGACGCGCTGTCTGACGTGATGCCAGGGTTGGACAGTAACTCCCATGTGGATGTGGACCCTATGACCTTGGACTTGCAGGCTAGGAGACGGGCTTATGTTCGAAGGTTGGTGGTTTGATTGAGAGAAACAAGCATGCAGTCCATCTGATAGTTTTTCTCGCATTTATAAGATACTAGCTTTCACCCGCGGCTTTGCATTTGGTCATTCGGTTATAATCGCCCTTCATAGATAAGGCCAGGAAACTTAGATACGGGAAATCATATTATTTGCATCGTCGGAGTCGAAATGTCAAAAACTCTAATACAAATATTTATTTACTTCCTATCCAATGCCTGTATACAAATTTTCATGTTTTTATCTTAAGCGATGGCAAAACTTCATACAAATTTTCATCTATTATTTCATACCTATTTTTGGCAATTCAAGCTATCCTATGTACTTTCCTAAGGTTCACTTAATTTGTGTACCAAATTTCATTACAATTGGTTCAGTAGTTTTAGCGTGACAGCGTTACAAACAAACTTACATTCACATTTATAATAATAGTATAGATAAATATAATATACAAATAGTTTAACGTCGATTAACTTAGGTAGGTTACTACTGTTCTATCGAATTTCTTCGCGTAGGAGTTGTTAACGTGACAACGTCTTATAATTCGATGGAGCCGGCTGCACGCACCAAAAAACATGACTCATGCGGCGTTACCTCG